>BPLR01002539.1:0-80341 GCA_021605095.1 Caerostris extrusa
CTACGCATTGCCTCTCTGAAACTGGAGGTGCGTGTTTGAAATACATAACGGCTATTAAATGATGCACGTAATATCGTGCGAGTTAAATACAGTACAGAAAGGGAAGATTGTTCTCGTGGGGATTTTGATGGCCCCGCATTAGGGAACAATGAGCATAGAAAAGATGAAGAAAAATTTTCAAAACATGGCGATGCTTAATCTTTGATGCAACATGTTTAATTTGCTGGCCATTTATTTGTGGCTCACAGTGTTGTGTTATCTATGTCTTAAAAGAAAAATGAATTATTTTTAAGATTTATTACAGTTGTTTGTCACTTGGTTCTTTCAACATCTTATGTCCACGAATCTTATGTTCCACATAATAAAGCATGAACGTTTTCTGACTGGTATGGAAAATTTCCCACAGGATAACGATCCTCCGCTACAATAAAGCATGAACGTTTACTGACTGGTATGGAAAATCGTCCTGTAAAGATAACGGTCCTCATTTGAATGAATGGTAGGGACAACAAGATGAGGGAAAATGTTTAACATGTTAGCAATGATTAATCTTTGATGCAACATGTATAATTTGCTAGACATTTACTCTTGTGGCTCCAGAGTGCCACGTTATCTACATGCAAAGAAAATGAATTACTTTAAGATTTATATTAAAATTTATTATTACTTTTTAAGATTTATTACGAGTGTTATTTTTTAAGATTTTGTTTGTCACTAGGTTGATTCTGGATACAGGGAACCTACCATGTTCCACATAATAAAGAATGAACATTTTTGATTGGTACGGAAAGGTTTATAAAATCCTCCTACAAATAATGGTCCACCTATTTGAATGAACATAGGAAAGATGGAAGAATATTTTCAAAACATGTTGGCGATGCTTAATCTATTGATGCAACATGTTTAATTTGCTAGACATTTACTTGTAGAATGCTATGTTATCTACATCAAAAGAAAATGAATAATTCTACAACATTGATTACTGTTGTTTGTCTCTAGGTTTTTCTTTACACATATTACATGAACATTTTTTCTGACTGCTACGGGAAGGTTTACAAAATCCTCCCTACAGGATAATGATCCTCCTATTTGAATAAGCATATAGGATTACGAATTTCCCGTACCACATAATAAAGCATGAAACGATTTCTAACTGGTACGATGAAAAGGTTTATAAATTCCTCCTACATTATAATGGTCATCCTATTTGAATGAGCATAGTAAAGGATAAAGAAAAGTTTTAAAACGTGTTGGTGATGTTTAGCTCCTTTTTCATGCAACAGGCTTAATTTGCTAGACATTTATTTGTGGTTCAGAGTGCTGTGTTATCTGCATCCAAAAGAAACTAAATTACATTTTTAAGATGTATTACACAGTCGTTTGTCACTAGGTTCTTCTTTTGCATCAAGAATCTCATGTTCCACATAATAAAGCATGAACATTTTTTGACTGGTACAGAAAACTCCTTTTATCCTGAAGGAAGATTTTAAAAAAAAATCCTCCTTACAGGGATAATGGTTCACCTATTTGAATGAGCATATGATAAGATTAAGAAAATTTCTAAAAACATGTTGGTGATGCTTAATCTTTTGGTAAGAATAATAAGGTATGAATGTGCCTCTGACTGGTCCGAAAGGTTTATAAAATCCTCCTACAGGATAATGGTCCACCTTTTGAATGAGCATAGTACAAGATGAAGAAAATATTTAATAAAACATATTGGGTGATGTGTTTTAATCTTTTGATGCAACGTGTTAAAATTATTAGACATTTATCTCAGAGTGCTGCATTATCTAAATCCTAAAAGAAAATGAATTACTTCTAAAAGATTTATATTAAGATTTATTATTACTCCTTTAAGATTTTGTTTGTCACTAGGTTCTTCTCCGCACCAGAAACCTCATGTTCCACGTAATTACTTAAAACATAAGCATAAGCATTTTCTAACTGGTACAGAAAAAGTAATATAAAGTCGTCCTACAAGATAATGGTTCATTTGAATAATAGGACAAGATGAAGAAAGTTTTTAAAAATGTTGGCGGTGAGATGCTTAATCTTTTTGATGCAAAATGTTTAATTTCAGACATTTATTTTTAGAATGCTGTGTTATCGACATCAAAAGGAAAATGAATTACTTTTTTTCAAGATTTATTACTGTTGTTTGTCACTGTCTCTTCTTAGTCTAAGAATCTAAGTCCTCATAATAAAGCATGAACGTTTTCTGACTGTTAGGTTTTCTGAAGGTTTATAAAATCCTCCGATAGATAATGGTGCTACTATTTATGGGTAGTCCAAGTGAAAAAAATATATAAACCTCAGCATATTAGATAATTGTCAATCAGCGAGGCTTAAAAATGCCGTCAAATGGTACAGAAGGGTTTAAAATCTTCCCTATCAAGGTTAATGGTCCTCCCATTTGAATGAGTATAGATGGATGAAGAAAATTTTCGGAACGTTTGTTAGGACATTAGCTAGGAAATTTTTGTTAGAGAATTATCTGGGCTGGAGTGCTGTATTACATGCATCCAAAAGAAAAATGAATACTTTTAAAATTTATTACAGTTGTTTTACTGTTCTTCATCACATCAGGAACCTCATGTTCCAATAATAAAGAAAGAATGCTTTCTTGATTAGGGAAAGGTTTATAAAATCCTACTCACAGATAATGATCCTCCCATTTGAATGTGCATAGACAAGAAGAAGGAATTTTTAAAAACTTTTTGATGTTTTATCTTTTGATGAAGTATTATGCAAATTTGTAAACAAATAACAAATAAAATAATAATAATAATTTTTTTACGGAGGGGAATAAAATTATCGGCATGTGTAACAATATCCAATTATTTACTTAGTTACAAATACCTTTCGATTTTCAATTTGATTCAGATACGTTAAAAATAACAAAATATTTATTTTCCATTTTCCGCATTTCTTTTCTCCGCTAAAAATGGCAAATTTCTTTTCGTCCCATACTTTTTAACATGCATATGCAGTCTTGATGGAGGTCGTTCCGTAAAACTTATGATGAACATGGATATTTATATCAGCAGTCAAATCAAAAATGTACTTGTTCAAAATATCATAAACATAACTGTATTCACACATCAAATAACCCTTAATACAGAAAGTAATTCCTTCATGAAAATAACACCAAAAAATGACAAGTATTGAAAAAGAAAAAGAAAAAGAAAAGAAAAACTAATTCACTTACATTTTTCTTCGAATTTATTTACTGTAGACTTAGATGTGAAGTCGCTACTATGAAAAGAGGGCCCCAGCATACCACACGGAAGATTTTTATGGAGAGTGAAAAAAAGAGCGATCAAGAATTTTTTTTTCTTTAGTTTTTGCTTCCAGTGTTTTTCTTTGAATAAAAACTACAAAGAACATTAAGGAAGAGAACGATTCCCTGCCCAGAAAACAAAAAATAAAAAGAAAAAAAATGAATCACAGAGAAAAAGATTCGGAACATGCTGTCTAGGAGGAGGTTGAAAAAATTCACAATAAATATAATACTTGGTCAGGAAGAGAAAAGAAATCTGACTTCCGACAATCTAATAAATAATGTCGGCTACCACATAGTACAAACGACATCAAAAATTTTTCTTGTTTAAATAAATAAATATCGAGAAAAAAATCGACAAAAGTAGTCGCGATGTCGTTATATTATTATGTTTGTCGATTTTTTATTCGATGCTGCATTCCTATTCATCCATTGTCAAAAAGATTCTTCTATCAAAATGCTCAAGTCTCGAGTCGAATTTTTTTTTTCTTTCTTCGTGTCTGTTTTGCCACCGGAATTTTTTATTCAAAAAAGATTTATAAAAATGTGTGTAACATGAAACTTATAAAGAGAATGAATGTATTTGTTAGTTTCCTCTTGCTCCGTTTTGCTAAATGGAAACATTAACATCGCTGCGATGTTCGATTTGTCATTTGAAAACGAAATTGAATATATTTTTATGAAGCTGTATTTTTCCAGATGTATAAAAATGTTAAATAATGTATAAATGTTTAAACTTGAATTGCTAAACATTTCAGAGACAGCATAAGGGAAGGAGTAAAAGAAAACATTTATTTTTGAGTTTGGTCATTTCAATCTACAATAAATTATTAATAAGGACAAATTGTAAATAAAAATTTGTTACATTTAAAAGTTTTTTTTTTACAAATAAGGCCAGTACGTTTTAGTACGCTAGTACGTACGTACGGTACGTATTCTAGTAGGCTAGTACGCTAGTGAGTACATACAGTGTGTACTCTAGTAGGCTTGTACGCTGGTTACGTACGCACAGTGCGTATAGTAGGCTATGTTAGTTCCTACACTCAGATGCTCGATTTGGGCATTTGGAAAAGTGCGACGTATTTCAGAATAAAAACTACACAGAACATTAAGGAATCTAATACATAATGCTCAAAAATAATGTATTAATAAAAAATAATAATTCATGTTTAAAAATAACATATTGTTTAAAAATAACATATTGTTAATATTTTGCGTCTAAACTTTTCATATTTTCAGCATTGCTTTCCAACAAAATTTCGAAGCAAATTTCTTTTCAAAAGAAAAGTTATATATTTATTAAAATATTCATATGCAGCTTGATGGGGTCGCTCGAAAAACTTAGATGAACATGCATATTCATATCAGCAGACAAGTCAAAAAAATGTACTTGTTCAAAAATATCGTAAGCATAACTGTATGCACACATCAAAATAACCCTTTCATACAGAAAGACCCTTCGTGTAAATACACCAAAAATGACAAGCCTTGAAAAAAAGAAAAACTAATTTCATTTTTCTTCGAATTTTTTACTATAGACTTGATGGGAGGTCGCATTATGAAAAGAGGGCCTCATCATACCGCACGGAAGATTTATGGAGAGTCAAAAAAAGGAAAAAAGGAACGATGAAAATTTTTTACACTTTTGCATGGCGTTTTTCAGAATAAAAACTACGAAGAACATTAAGGAGGAGAATGATTCTCTGCTCAGAAAACAAAATAAAAGAAAAATGAATCACACAGAAAAAGATTCGAACACGCTGTCTAGAGGGAGGACGTTGAAAAAAAAATTCAATAAACATAAAACTTGCTCTGGAACAGACAGAAATTTGACTTCCGACAATCTATTAATAATGTCGGCTACCACATAGTACAAAACGACATCCAAAATTTTTCCTCTTTAAATAAATAAATATAGAAAAAAAAATCGACAAAGTAGTCGCGATGTCGTTCTCTTTATATTTGTCGATTTTTATTCGACGCTACATTCGTATTCATACAGTGTCAAAAAATATTCTTCTATCAAAAATGCTCAAATCTTGAGTCGGGTTTTTTTTTCTTTCTTCGTGTCTTTTACCACCGTATTTTTGATTAAACAAAGATTTATAAAATGTGTGTAACATGAAACTTATAAAAGAGAATGAATGTATTTGTTAGTTTCATCTTGATCGGTTTTGTTAAATGGAAACATTAACATCGCTGCGATGTTCGATTTGTGTATCTGAAAACGAAATTAAAAATATTTTTTGGGAATCTGTATTTTTCTAGATGAATAAATGTTAAATAATATATTGAAGATTAAACATTTATTGCCGGTTATTTAAGAGATAACATAAGTGAAGGAAAAATTTATTTTTGAGTATGATAAAAATCTACAGTTATTAGCAATTAAAGTAAATTACAAGGTAAGGGTTGGATACATTTAAAAGTTTTAATATTTACAAATGCAAATACGTCCTAACGCATTTTCTTACAAATCTTTTAGCAATGTTTGGTTTTTTTAAACAATAGTAGGGTGTTAAGTTTGAAATTACGGTCAAAATTTTAAATCAAATTTTTTTTTACACTTTTTGCATGGCGTTTCTCAGAATAAAAACTACAAAGAACATTGAATCTGATGCTTAATATCCGAAAATAATATATTAATATTAATAATAATTCATTTTTAAAAATAACAATATTTACTTCCATATTTTGCTATTCTCAACATTCCTTTCCAACAAAATGGTAAATTTTTTTTTCAAACTTGGAAAAATCTACATATTTTTTTAAATAAATGTAGATTGGACGGAGGTTTTCAAACACTTAGGATGAACATGTATATTCATATCAGCAGAAAAGTAAAAAAATGCACTAGTTCAAAAATATCATAAGTATAACTGTATTCACACATCAAAATAACCATTAATACATAAAGAACCCTTCATGAAAATAACACCAAAAATAACAAGACTTAAAAGAAAAGAAAAACTAATTTCTTCGAATTTATTACTACAGACTTCATGTTTCTAAATTATGAAAAATGCCTCATTATAACACGGAAGATTTATGGAGAGTTAAAGGAAACAAGTATTATATAAAAAATTAAGTCAATTCTACTTTTTTACTATAATGCAGAAATCTTTTATAAATAATTTTCATTCTTTTTTAAGCTTATCTGGCGCCATCTATTAGTAGATATATACAACTTAAATTTTAATAAACTAAAATGAATTAATTTAATTTAATTGCATAATTAATATTTAAAAAACCGTATTAAGATCAAGTGACATCCACTACAAGTTCAAAACAAATGTATCTGTACTGAGTAGATGAATAAAAAGTATTTTTATTAACAATTGAAAACTTGAACATATATAGGGAGAGTCTGAGCTAATAAAGGAATTGGAAAATGAACGATGAAGAATATTTAAAAAAAAAATTTTCACGGATTTTCAGAATAAAAACTAAAAAGAATATTAAGAAATAGGATACCTAATGTTCAAAAATAATGTATTAATAAATATAAAAAAATAATCATGTATAAAAATTTAATATTGTCTTCCATACTTTTCCTATTTTCAACATTCCTTTTCGTACAAAATGGCAAATTTTCTTTTCAAACGAAAAGTCACATATTTAAAATATGCAAATGCAGTTTTGATGGAGATCGTTCCAAAGACTTATGATGAATATGGATATTCATATCAGTAGACAAGTAAAAAATGTATTTGTTCAAAATAACCTAAGCATAACTGTATTCACACATTAAAAAACCTTTAATACAGAAAAAGAACCCTTCATGAAAAATAACACCAAAAATGACAAGACTTAAAAAAAAAAAAAAAAAAGAAATGAAAACTAATTTCATTTTCTCTCAAAATTTTTAATATAGACTTGATGTGAGGTCGCATTATGAAAAGAGGGCCTCAGCATACCACACGGAAGATTTATGGAGAGTCAAAAGGAAAAAATGAATGATGAAGAATTTTTTTTTACTCTTTTGCACGACTCTCTTCGGAATAAACACTACAAAGGACATTAAGGAAGAGATCGATTCTCTACTCAGAAAACAAATAAAAGAAAACTGAATTACACAGAAAAAGATTCGAAGACGCTGTCTAGAGAGAGGAGGTAGAAAAAAAAATTCAATAAAGATAAACTTGCTCTGGAAGAGAAAAGAAATTTGACTTCCGACAATCTATTAATAATGTCGGCTACCACATAGTACAAAACGACATTTAAAAATTTTCCTCTTTAAATAAATAAATATTGAAAAAAAAATCGACAAAAGTAGTCGCGATGTCGTTCTCTTTATGTTTTTCGATTTTTCTATTCGATGCTACATTCCTATTCATCCATTGTCAAAAGATTATTCTATCAAAATGCTAAGTCTCGAGGTCGATTTTTTTCTTTCGTCGTGTCTTTTATCATCGGAATTTTTATTCAAAAAAGATTTATAAAATGTGTGTAACATTAAACTTAAAAAGAAAATGAATGTATTTGTTAGTTTCCTCCTGCTCAGTTTTGCTAAATGGAAACATTAACATCGCTGCGATGTTCGATTTGTGCATTTGAAAACGAAATTGAATACATTTTTATAAAGCTAAATTTTCCAGATGGATAAAAATGTTAAATAATGTATCAATGTTTAAACTTGAATTGCTAAACATTTCAGAGACATCATAAGGAAAGGAGTAAAATAAAACATTTATTTTTGAGTTTGGTCATTTCAATCTACAATAAATTACCAATAAGTGCAAACTGTAAATAAAAAATTTGTTACATTTAAAACTTTTTTTTTGTTTACAAATAAGGCTAGTACGTTTTAGTTCGCTAGTACGTACGTACGGTACGTATTCTAGTAGGCTAGTATGCTAGTGAGTACATACAGTGTGTACTCTAGTAGACTTGTGCGGTATTACGTACATACAGTGCGTATAGTAGGCTATGTTAGTTCCTACACTCAGATGCTCGATTTGGGCATTTGGAAAAGTGCGACGTATTTCAGAATAAAAACTACATAAAACATTAAGAAATCTCATACATAATGCTCAAAAATAATTTATTAATAATAATAATAATTCATGTTTAAAAATAACAATATTTGCGTCTAAACTTTTCCTATTTTTCAGCATTGCTTTCCAACAAAATTTCGAAGCAAATTTCTTTTCAAAAGAAAAGTCTATATATTTATTAAAATATTCATATGCATCTTGGATGGGGTCGCTCGAAAACTTAGATGAACATGCATATTCATATCAGCAGACAAGTCAAAAAAATGTACTTGTTCAAAAATATCGTAAAGCATAATTGTATCCACACATCAAAACAAACCTTAATACAGAAAGAACCCTTCGTGTAAATACCACCAAAAATGACAATCCTTGAAAAAAAAGAAAAACTAATTTCATTTTTCTTCGAATTTATTACTATAGATTTGATGTGAGGTCGCATTATGAAAAGAGGGCCTCATCATACCACACGGAAGATTTATGGAGAGTCAAAAGGAAAAAAGGAACGATGAAGAATTTTACTCTTTTTTGCATGGCATTTTCAGAATCAAAACTACTAAATAACATTAAGGAAGAGAACAATTCTGCTCAGAAATCAAAATAAAAAGAAAAATGAATCACACAGAAAAAGATTCGAACACGCTGTCTAGAGGAAGGAGGTTGGAAAATAAATTCAATAAACATAATACTTGCTCTGGAAGAGAAAGAAATTTGACTTCCGACAATCTATTAATAATGTCGGCTACCACACAGTAAAAAACGACATCCAAAAATTTTCCTCTTTAAATAAATAAATATCGAGAAAAAAAAAAAAATCGACAAAAAGTAGTCGCGATGTCGTTCTCTTTATGTTTGTCGATTTTTTATTCGATGCTACTTTCCTATTCATCCATTGTCAAAAAAGGATTCTTCTATCAAAAATGCTCAAGACTCGAGTCGATTTTTTTCTTCGTGTCTTTTATCACCGGAATGTTTTTATTAAAAAAAAGATTTATAAAATGTGTTTAACATGAAACTTATAAAAGAGAATGAATGTATTTCTTAGTTTCTCTTGCTCGATTTTGCTAAATGAAAACATTAACATCACTGTGAGGTTCGATTTGTGTATTTGAAAACGAAATTGAAAATATTTTTTTTTCAAGCTGCATTTTTCTAGATGTATAAAAATGTTAAATAATGTATCAATGTTTAAATTTTTATTGCTAACCATTTCAGAGACAACGTAATTGAAGGAAATATAAAAGATTTTTTTTTGAGCTTGATAATTAAAATCTACTGGAACTTAGTATTTAAGGTTAATTAGGGGTGAAAGGTTTCATACATTTAATTTTTTGTAAAATAAAAGCTAGTGCATCTTTCACTTTTTACAAACATTTTTGCTTCCTTTTTTAAACAATGGTAGGGTGTTAAGTTTTAAATTACGCAAAAAAGAAAGAATTCAGGGCATATCAGTTTTTGTTCGCATTTAAAACGATTTCGTCTTGCACAATTTTTTCACAGCATTTTGATGAATTACATGCTTTCTGTTTTAAAGGATATTGTTTCATGTAATCTTACAATTTGATATTTAAAAATTAACTCTATTGCAGATTATAAAATATTATTAATGCTGACAATTAAAGACTTCTTTGATTTCTTTTAGAGAAGATCTGGCTTTCCTATTTTATTAACGAAATCTTAAAATATGATATTTAAAAAAAACATTTCTATTGCACACAATAAAATATTATCATTGCTAACACTTAAGATTTCTTGATTTATTTTTCGGTGGATTTTAACATAAGTGGTTCCTTAATAAAACTTGATTTTTCAATCAATAAAAAATTAAAAATATACATAAATACATGCTTTCGTATTTTCTATCTCAAAAGCGGTTAAATTGTTCTTAAAAAGTGATGAATTAGTTGGCATTTAGTACTAAAATCATTACTATTGCTTTCTGACAAACATTAAATATTGTTTAAATGGGATGATTTCTATATGAGGTCAAAAGTCATTATAATATTTCTGCATAGATACAAAAATTCAAAAGTATTGTAAAATGTTAGTTTTAAAAATTTATTTTTATACAGTGCGCAGATTAATACTGGTGTCAATAAAAAAATCAATTAAAAGTATAAATAAATAAATACTATATTTAATTAAATTATTTTTAATTTAATGTTTTTATTATGCACTGCTCTTAATATTATGCCTAATATTTATTTTGTATCAAGTACATTAGGACATATCGTTATTATTCTACATTCAATTTATAAATGGATAATTTTTCAAGTGAAAGTTTGAATTTACGTAACGAGTACTTTTATGCATACATTGACCCAAAATATAAACCATTGTGGCATTTATTTTCTCACGAGAAGAGTTTTTACATTTCATTCCCAGGATAGAGGAATGTATATTATTTGACAAATGTATAATAAACCCATCGCACAAATTTTACGTAAGGCGAGATTCATTGTGGGTAGTTACATTATATGCAGTTAGTGTTGAAAGAATGAGAAAAATCTATCACTCAATTATGATAGCAGATATTCGGTATCATCTATAATGAGACTCAGGAAATTAGCTAATGTCTTTGCCACTTCACTGATCGAAACAACTACATATTGAATATTAACTATACCATAAGTTGTGTCATAGTGATTGGTGATAGACCACGAGCTGAGAAATGATTTATTTCAATGAAAATTGAGGAAATCTGACCTCCGCTCTTGATTGATTATCTTAAAAGGAGGTTTTTATGAAGAATAGAGATTGATCTACGATGAATCGACCAGAAGTATTGGGTTTTTTCTGAATAGGCTGGAGTATCCGCCTGTTTTTTAATGTGAATCCCTTGTTGTTTCGCGTATCACTCCGTGTGATAATTAAGGTCTGCCTCAAAACCACGTATTTTTAGATTCGATGTAGACTTGAGAACTCTGAAAATCTCTTGCCTTGAAGTGAAGGTAATTGTGATTTAATCGTGCTTTTATATAATTAATATATTATATAAAAAATATATAATATATAAAATATTTAAATTTCATTTTTTGTAAATAATAAAAATTAAAGTTTATTATGAACTTGAAAATGGCACTATTCTTGAAGTCGTTATAGGTCTAATATAGGCAAAGACGTTACACCATTGTGATTTAAAGATTTAAATCTTTCGGTCAAAATCTGGCATACATATTTCAGAAAAGAAACATTTTTTTTTCAAATAATAATAAAGTTTAACGGTGACAAATAAATTACTACCGTCATGTGAAAATATTTCAATTTATTTAGTTATTTACAAAATACCCTTTTCGATTTTTCTACCCTGAATCTCATAATGTTAAAAATAACAATATTTACTTCCATACTTTTCCTATTTTCAACATATCTTTCATATAAAATAAGAAATTTCTTTTGAAACGAAAGTCTACATATCTCTTTTAAATATGCATATGCAGCTTTGATGGAAATCATTCCGAAAACTTATGAAGAACATGGATATTCATATCAGCAGACAAGTCAAAAAAATATTCTTGTTCAAAAATATCCTAAGCGTAACTGTATTCACATATCAAAATAACCCTTAATACAGAAAGAACCCTTCACGAAAATAACCCCAAATATGACAAGCCTTAAAAAAAAAGAAAAACTAATTTCATTTTTCTTCGAATTTCTTACTATAGACTTGATGGGAGGTCGCATTATGAAAAGAGGGCCTCAGCATACCACACGGAAGATTTATGGAGAGTCAAAAGGAAAAAAGGAACGATGAAGATTTTTTTTTTTACTCCTTTGCACGGCGTTTTTCAGAATAAAAACTACAAAGAACATCAAGGCAGAGAACGATTCTCTGCTCAGAAAACAAAATAAAGAAAAATGAATCCCACAGAAAAGATTCGAACACGCTGTCTAGAGGGAGGAGGTCGGAAATAAAATTCAATAAACATAATACTTTGCTCCGAGAAAAAAGAAATTTGACTTCCGACAATCTATTAATAATGTCGGCTACCCCATAGTACAAAACGACATCCAAAATTTTTCTTCTTTAAATAAATAAATATCGAGGCAAAAAATTGACAAAAGTAGTCGCGATGTCGTTCTCTTTATGTTTGTCGATTTTTTATTCGATGCTACATTCCTATTCATCCATTGTCAAAAAGATTCTTCTATCAAAAATGCTCAAGTCTCGAGTCGAATTTTTTTTTCTTTCTTCATGTCTTTTAACACCAGAATTTTTTTATTAAAAAAGATTTATAAAATGTGTGTAACATGAAACTTATAAAGAGAATGAATGTATTTGTTACTTTCCTCTTGCTCGGTTTTGCTAAACGAAAACATTAACAAAGCCGCGATGATCGATTTGTGCATTTGAAAACGAAATTGAAAATATTTTTTGTGAAGCTGTATTTTTCTAGATGAATAAAAATGTTAAATAATATATCAATGTTTAAATTTTATTGTTAACAATTTCAGAGACAACATAAATGAAGGAAAAATTTATTTTTAGTTTGATGATTTAAATCTACAGTAATCAACAATTAAAGAAAATTACAACAGGAAGGTTTAATACATTTAAAACGTTTTAATTGTTTACAAATAAGCTAATACGTCTTACGCTTTATTTTACAAATCTTTTTAGCAAATGTTTTGCTTCCATTTTTTTAAACAATAGTAGGGAGTGAATTTTTTAAATTATGATTTAAAAATTACTTAATATCCAAAAAAATATGTATTAATAAAAATAATAATTCAAGTTTAAAAATAACAATATTTGCTTCCATACATTTCCTATTTTCAATGATCCTTTCCTACAAAATGGCAAATTTTCGTTTCAAACGAAAAAATCTTCATATTTTTTTAATATACATATGCAATATTAATTATTTCGTTCCAAAAACTTATGATGAATGTGGATATTCATATGGGCATGCAAGTCAAAAATGTGGTTCAAAAATATCATCATAACTGGAAAGAAACCTTAACGAAAATAAAACCAAAATGAGCTTCAACAAAAAAAAATGCTAATTCGAATTTATTACTATAAACAAAAATCATACCACAGTCAAAAGGAAAAAAAAGAACGATGAAGAATTTTTTTTACTCTTTTGTACGGTGTTTTTTCAGAATAAAAATTCAAAGAACATTAAGGAAACTGATACTCTTAATAATAACAATAATACTTTTCTTATTTTCAACATTCCTTTCCTACAAAATGGCAAATTTCTTTTCAAACGAAAAGTGTAGATATTTTTTATACATGCATATGCAACTTTGATAAGAACGAACATGGATATTCATATCAGCAGTCAAGTTAAAATGCACTTGTTCAAAAAAATATCATAAAAACTGATCAAAATAAAACTTAATAAGAAAGAACCCTTCATGAAAATAACACCAAAAATGACAAAAAAGAAAAACTACTTTCATTTTTTCTTCGATTTTATTACTATTGACTTGATGTGAGGTCGCATTATGAAAAGGGCCTCATCATACCACACGGAAGATTTATGGAGAGTCAAAAGGAAAAAGGAATGATGAAGAATTTGTTTTTTACTCTTTTGCACGACGTTTTTCGGAATAAAAACTACAAAGGACATTAAGGGAAGAGATCGATTCTCTGCTCAGAAAACAAAATAAAAGAAAAATGAATCACACAGAAAAAGATTCGAACACGCTGTCTAGAGGGAAGAGGTTGGAAAAAAAATTCAATAAACATAATACTTGTTCTGGAAAAGAAAGAAATTTGACTTCCGACAATCTATTAATAATGTCGGCTACCACATAGTACAAAACGACATCCAAATTTTTTCCTCTTTAAATAAATAAATATCGAAGAAAAAAAAAATCGACAAAAGTAGTCGTGATGTCGTTCTCTTTATGTTTGTCGATTTTTTATTCGACGCTACATTCCTATTTATCCATTGTCAAAAAAAGATTCTTCTATCAAAAATGCTCAAGTCTCGAGTCGAATTTTTTTTCTTTCTTCGTGTCTTTTACCACCGGAATTTTTTTATTAAAAAAAAAAAAATTTATAAAATGTGTGTAACATGAAACTTATAAAAGAGAATGAATGTATTTGTAACTTTCCTTTTGCTCACGGTTTTGTTAAATGAAAACATTAACATTACTGCGATGTTCGATTTGCGCATTTGAAAACGAAATTGAAAATATTTTTGTGAAGTTGTATTTTTTCTAGATGTAAACAATGTTAAATAATGTATCAATTATTAAAATTCTATTGATATATATTTCAGATGCAACATAATTGAAAGAAATAAGGAAAGATTTATTTTTGAGTTTGATCATTTAAATCTACAATAATTTAGCAATTAAGATAAATTGTAAATAAAAAGCTTCATGCATTTAAAAAGACTCTTTGTTTACAAAAAATTTAGTACGCTTTATAAATTTTTACAAACATTTTGGCAATTTTTTGAATTCTTTTTTTATGCAATATTAGGATGTTAAGTTTTAAATTCTGAAAAAAAAAAAAAACATGCATTCAGGTCATATCGTTTTTTTGTTAGTATATAAAGCGAGTTCCTCTTGCATAATTTTTATCACAGCATTTTAGAGAATTTTTACCTTCCTATTTAATAGGATAGCATTTTATGTAACCCTACAATATGATATTTAAAAAAAGTGTTCATTAATTAAAAAATTATCATCAATGCTGACAGTTAAAGACTTGCATGTTTTTTATTTCGATGGATTTCCATATAAGTGGTTCTTTGATTTTTCAGTTGATATAAAAATTAAAAACTAAACATAAATTTGTGCTTTCGTCTCAAAAGCGGTTAAACTGTTCTACAGCCTACCAAAAGTGATGTATTAGTTGACAATTTAGTACTAAAATTATTATAATTGCTCTCTGACAAACATTAAAAATGTTACACACATTTCAAACAACACCCATTACATGTTTAGAATTTAAATCATTTTAATAATAACTTTGATTTAAAATGTATGTTATTTCAGAATAGTAAAGAAAATCTAAAAACAATAAAATATTTTAATTATGTCCCCAAAGAATATTTTAAATTTTAATGTGAGTACAAAATCTTTTTCCTTAACATATAATTAAATACCAAGTTGCATGTATTTTATAACATTAACATAAACACAAAGCTATTAGAACATAGTAATTATCCACAATTTTAATTTTAAATGCCTGGCAAGTGTGAGCAGTACTTTAAAAGGTTTGTTTTGATTACGAATGACAAATTATTATTTTAATAAAAGCTGATTAAGGGAAAATATATTAATATTCCTTTCAATTTTAAAGGATAGTGTCTTATGCAATCTTACAATATGATATTTAAAAACCAATTATATTGCACAGAATAAAATATTATCAATGTGGATACTTAAAGACTTCTTTAATTTCTTTTTCTTGGATCCATCATAAGTGTTTCTTTAACAGATCTTGATTTTCAATTGATATTAAAATTTAAAAAAAAAAAATAACATAAATACATGCTTTCTTATTTTCTATCTCAAAAGCGCTTAAACTGTTTCTAAATCCTATCAAAAGTGATGTATTAGTTTACAATTTAGTGCTAATGTTATATAATTCCTTTATGACGTACATTAAACATATCAAACACATTTTAAAAAAACACCCATCACATTTTTTTTAGAAATTAAGTCAAAACTGTAATTATAATTTTAATTTAAAATGTATAATATTTTAAAATAGCATAGAAAGTCTAAAAATTATAGAATATTTTGATTATGTCCCAAAATATATATTAAATTTTAATGTGAGCATTATAAAACGTGGAGTTTTTCTTTAATTAAATAATACCAAGTCACATGCATTTTATCATTATCATAAACATAAAACTATTAGCACTTAGTAATTATCCACAATTGCAGTTTTAAATGTTTGGAAAATGTGAGCAGTACTGAGCGGTTATGTATTTAACTTGGTTTTGTAATACCCTTACATTGCCGTGCCCTCGGCCATTATCTAAGTGTGATTCCCGTTCATTTCCTCTGAATTTGTCAAATCGACCATCGCTACTTGTCGGTCAATTTCGTACCATTAGCAATCGCTCACAGCCGTTATGGTGTTTACTTAGTAGTGACGACCTATCATATTCGAGACGAATATCAGTACTGTGATGTTTAGAAAGATAAACCGTGTTGACGTTATTAATGTAGGTTTGTTGTTTGCATTACATTGATCAGTATCTTAAAGTATTGCTGTCAAAAGTCTTGCCAAATAGCACTTCAAAGTTTAAAAAATTATCGAAAGAAAATTGACTGCACATATCATAAATAAATAGTTTTGCTTTTCTTTATTTTTCAATAGTTTCTTATAAAAAGTTTCCTATATTTTTAATTCATAATTTATATTGGAATTTTTAATAAAATTAAATAAATATTAGCTATTGTATCTAAATTTTATGAAAAAATATGAGATGGCCGCCAAAAAGTATGAAACCTGTACGAGGCTCCAACGGACTTAATATCTGCACACCTCTGATATATGCCCTAACATATAAAAAAGCAAACTACAAAATAAGTTATTAATATTCAGTTGATGGCATTACCGATTCATTTCAAATATATAGAAGCAGTTATAATTTTTTTAAAAAAATACTCTGAGTATACAAATTAATGTGTACAAAATAATTATGCCACTGTTACCAAATCAAATCTGCTGATAATCATTGTTGCGTCATTGTTATCAAGTCACATGTGACTGGTAATCACTGTTACGTCATTGTTACCAAGACACATCTGACTGGTAATCACTGTTACCAAGTCCCATCTGACTAGTAATGACTGTTACTTCACTATTATCAGGTCACATCTGACTGGTAATCACTGTTACGTCATTGTTACCAAGACACATCTGACTGGTAATCACTGTTACCAAGTCCCATCTGACTAGTAATGACTGTTACTTCACTATTATCAGGTCACATCTGACTGGTAATCACTGTTACGTCATTGTTACCAAGACACATCTGACTGGTAATCACTGTTACCAAGTCCCATCTGACTAGTAATGACTGTTACTTCACTATTATCAGGTCACATCTGACTGGTAATCATTGTTACGTCATTGTTACCAAGACACATCTGACTGGTAATCACTGTTACCAAGTCCCATCTGACTAGTAATGACTGTTACTTCACTATTATCAGGTCACATCTGACTGGTAATCACTGTTACGTCATTGTTACCAAGACACATCTGACTGGTAATCACTGTTACCAAGTCCCATCTGACTAGTAATGACTGTTACTTCAATTATCAGGTCACATGTGACTGGTAACCACTGTTACGTCATTGTTACCAAGACACATCTGACTGGTAATCACTGTTACCAAGTCCCATCTGACTAGTAATGACTGTTACTTCAATTATCAGGTCACATGTGACTGGTAACCACTGTTACGTCATTGTTACCAAGATACATCTGACTGGTAATCACTGTTACCAAGTCCCATCTGACTAGTAATGACTGTTACTTCAATTATCAGGTCACACCTGACTGGTAATGACTTGTAATCACTGTTACCAAGTCACATGTGACTTGTAATCACTGACATTGCGTAACTATTTCCAAGTCACGGACTGGTAACATTGTTATCAAGTGACATCTGACTGATAATCACTGTTTCCAAATGACATCACTTGACTGATAATCACTGTTGCCAAGTTACATCTGACTACTAATCACAGTTACCTAGTCTTTGAATACAAGTCACTTGTGTCTTGTTAAAAGACAAGCATTCATAACTTTTTCATCACAGATGGTGATATCATTCAAAATGTTGACAATAAAAATTGAATTTGGAATTATTATCACACTTTTTCATAACTATAGATAAATATCAGTATTTTCTAAGTAAATTCAACTGCAAAGCAATTCTTGGTATCATTAAGCGCAAAATGAGAGGATACAGTGTTTGTTAAAAAAGTTCGTTTCTAATACAATGATAAATTCTTAAATATCCAAATATTATTTATCTAAATATTTGAATCTGTAATGTTTTATCTTAGTTTAAATAAATAACATGCAAAATTATTGATAGATATTAATATTCATTCGCTGATATTAAGAATTTATTTTCATTTCAAATATATACAAGAAATCGGTTTGTCAGAAGTAACTCAACGCATACAAATAAATGTTTATAAAAAGTCACCATTTCCGTAGTTTGACTACAGGTCACGTTTTTTGACTAGTGTCTTGGGGCAAGATGTACATTCATAACTTTTTTTCTAGTAGATAATCACATCACTCAGAAGTTTCTGTCAAGTCCACACCACAAAATCGAATCCAACTTAGCTGTCACAAAATGCTTTTTTCATGACTGTAGGCAAATATCAGTGATTCACAAATAAAATGGACTTCAGATATTTATCGTATCATAGAATGTTGAATAAAAGGGCATAGTGTGTTATTTTAGTGTAGTATATTATCACTATTTTTAGGTATTATGATTGTTAATTAAAGCTAATTCTTTTATAACAGCTGTAAACTAAATTTAAGATTGAATATATTCATATTGGTACAGACATAATTACCAATAATTAGTGAGTAATTTCATTTTATTGGGATGGCACGATCTGAAAAGAAAGCGCATTACGCTTATGAGCTAAGGAAGTATAACAAGATATGGAAAGATAGAAGCTTTACGCAATGTATGCTAGGGTTTTGCATGAAAAACCTGTCGGTTGGAAAGTTTTTTTTTGTTCAGTTTGAGACGATGAAAAGATATGATGTTTTAATATGCCATCTGATTGAAGAGTGTGGACGTAAAAAGGGTTAAATGCAATCCTTAGTAACGCTGCACCTACTTCATTTCTTCCGCTTTAGTGGCAAAGCTTCTGCTCTTATGACTTTACGTCAAATTACCTGGTATTCGAAAACAACAATATATTGTCACAAATATCACTATCTACAGTTATTAATTATTTTAATGTATTATTATTTTTTATTCTAATTTAACAGTTATACATTCTAAACATAATTCAGGAACTAAAAATATTCGTAACCATTTATAATGAATAATATAAGTTTGGAATTTAATATTGTTTTCAAGGACTGTAGATGTTATTCCAAACAAACTCTAATCAGACCGTCTGATTATTTGAGAAAGGCACTTTGTCACACTCACTATCGGATCTACTCGTTTTTTAAAAATTAAATATCAACTTTGTTTAATAGAATGCAAAACAAAATGCAGGATAAATTTCAAACAAGTAAAAAAATATTATTTACTCATTTATTTTATTTTACTTTTTATTTATTTATTTTTGCATGTTTAACATAATTGAGATAAGGGTTTCAGTTTTGTATAAAAATTATACTACAAATAAAAAAAAAGGAATGGCATTAAAATGAACTTAATGATTAAAAAAACGCCTTATAAATGCAATTTATAGTACTTGTTTTATATTTCACTTCTTAAATTGTTAAAAAATTAGCATGATGAATTATTGTAATATTATTATAATAGAATGATGTGTAATCGTAAATCTATTGTAATGTAACGATTTATTATAGTAAAAATTCATGAAGAAAAATTATATTAATAACTTTTTTTTTGTTAAAATTAAAATTTTTACAAAATAATGCAATAATTACTTTATAACATTGCAACACTACATTAATATAGCTTCTCTTAATCAGTTTTTTAAAATAATACATCATTACATTGCAAAAATATTACAATAATACATCATTACATTATAATGAAATTACAATAATACGAATAATTATTGTATAAAATATGAGATGCATAATCGATACTTACAATACTATGTCTTTTCCGATACGTTAGCCTTTTTACTTTTCGTATGTGCTAATCATTTAACACCTTAAATAAATTAAATTATTATAAATTGAGTATTAAATTTATTTTTATATTTTTAAATGAAAAGAGACTAAAATTGTATGGTGTATATCATTTTTTTTATTACTGGCATCACATGTTCAATAGAATGGATGCATACAGTTAAAATTTAAGATATTTAAAATATATTATGTAGGAATGATTTTATTCTAATACAATAAATTCTTCTTTTTTATACATATTATCATTTTTTTTTTCATATCTTCCACGAAAGCGTATTGCCAAATCTTTTCAAAACTGATGCGGAAATTTAAATTATAAACAGTATATACATATAGAAAGTATGTATAGAATATTACACTCATGTCCATAAATTAAAGATAAGTTCAGGCAAAGAAAAAAGAAGCAAAACAAATTTGACTTATTTGTAAAGTCTATTTATTAAACAAAAAGGTAAAGAGCAAAAAAGATGCTATATGTTTGACATAATTAATAAAAATTGCAATTTTTACTCCTGGAGCAAATTTCAAAAAGAACCTATTTACAAAAAACAGTATAACATGGTTAGTATGATGATTAATATGGAGTATGTCTCCCGAACGATGCAATACAGGCTTTACAACGCCTAAGCATGCTGAGTATCAAATTATCAATCTGATCTTGGGGAATATTACACCAATCATCAAGCAATGCCTCCGAAGTTCCGGAGACAGGTGGGAGGGGGTTGACGGGCTGCAATTCGTCGGCCAAGCATATCCCACACATGCTCTATTGATTCAAGTCCGGTGAGTATGCTGGCCAATCCATGCGGGTGATATCCTCCAATTGAAGGCATTCGTCTACAATGTTTGCACGATGAGGACGGGAGTTGTCATCCATAAACAGAAATTCAGCACCCATGGCACCCCGAAACAAACGTACATGTTGTTCCAGAATGACATCCCGATAGATGTGGCCTGTCATCGTTACACTCTGAACATGCAGGTCAGTTCTAGAACCAAGAATAATTTCTCCCCAAACGAGCCATCCTGCACCACCGTAACGGTGTTGAATGGTGTTCTCTTGTGGTAACGGGTACCTGGCGCTCTCCATATGAAAGTCCGGCGAGAATCAGACTGCAAACTAAACCTGACTCGTCGGAAAACATCATACAAGACCACTGTTGCGGAGTCCACAATGCATACTCTCTACTCCAGGTTAATCGCAGGCGACAGTGAGTCGCGGTAAGTAGAACACATCTGACAGGCCTACGAGCATATAGACCAATGTGCCCTAAGCGTCTGTACACGGTCTGCCTTGAAACTGTCGTACCGGTAGGTGAAGAGAGCTGACGGGACAGGTCTGATTCTGTGCTCCGTCGGTTTCTTTTGGCAGTAACTGCTAAATACTGGTCCTCATTCGGCGTTGTAACTCGGGGGCGACCTGTGCTGTAGCGTCTACTCACATTACCATCATCTTGGAATCGTTGCCAAAGCCTGAGATGACACTCTGGCGATTCCAAGTTCCTCGGATACTTCCAGCTGGTACGTCCACATTCCAGTCGTCCGATAATTCTACCACGTAAAAATCATCCAAATGCTTTCTTTGTTCCATAACTATGCGGTTATTGCACTGAAAGGCTTTAAAGCGCTTGTGAAAAATTTTACTTCTTTGCCACCATTCCTTATATACCCCTTTCTTCCACTCTCTTCATTGTGACGTACTATCCGAGCCCTCTGGTGGTTTCCTGTAATTTGCATATTCTTCTTCAAGATGTGTGTGATAATTCTAGAGTTGAAATTTTTATTTTAGAGTTCAATTTCTGTGTGATTCTGAATTATCCTTAATTTATGGACATGAGTGTATATGTAGTTAAAATTTGAGACATATAAACTATTTTTGTAGGAATGTTTGTATTTTCAATACAAAAAAATATTATATATATATTTTTTTCCAAAAAGGTGCATACATTATATGGCGTATACTATTTTTTTTATCACTGGCGTCTCATGTTCAATAGAATGGACGGATGCATTCTCAAATGAATATACAGTTAAAATTTAAGACATATATCTTTTGTAGGAATGTTTTTATTTCAATACAATAAATTCTTGTTTTTTAATATCATCATTCTCTTTTCACATCTTCGACGAAAGCGTATTGACAACTCTGTCTAAAACTGATGCGGAGATTGAAATATCCGAAAATTCTCTCTCCTCAATTTATTCTGGGCGAGAAATACAGGGCGGAGGATTTTACCGTCTAAAAGTAAAACCCCTGCACTGTGGAAAAACTGAAATAAAAATAAGTAAAAAAAAAAAAAAAAATACATAACAAAATAAGTAAAAAAAAAAAAAAAAAAAACTGAGGAGGTATCGGCTGTTTAGCTACCAGTTACTGGTCAGTAGTGACCCCAAGCGCTTTGGGAAATCACACACCACCCCTACTTTCCTGACCAAATGTGTTTTTTTGAAAAAAAAAAAAAAAGAAAAGGAAATAGGGAAAAAAAAAGACGAGGGAAAATGTTTACGCAAGATTTTAGATTAGAATTTTTTTT
Source organism: Caerostris extrusa (assembly GCA_021605095.1). Taxonomy (NCBI): domain Eukaryota; kingdom Metazoa; phylum Arthropoda; class Arachnida; order Araneae; family Araneidae; genus Caerostris; species Caerostris extrusa. Next base: position 22,616 of record BPLR01002539.1, read on the forward strand.
TTTTTTTTTTCTTTGAGCTTTACTTAGAATTCGGCACCGTGGAAATGAAGAATAGGGAGAATGGCACAAAAAGGATTTTTTTTCCCCTCGTTTTATTTAAAGTATGCATTGGTAAGTACCTGTATAATGGTCTGTATATATCTTGCATGAAAACTAAATTTTTAAACCATTTTAACTTATTGTCTTTCAATAATTTTCATGGAAGGTTTAGTATTTATTTTTTATCCATTTTATTTAAAGTATGCATTGATAAGTATCTGTATAATGGTATGGATATCTATATTTAGTTTATTGTCTTTCAATAAATTTCATGCAAGATTTAGTATTTATTTATTTTTCAATTAATTTAATTTTTAAATTTCATTATGTCATTCAGAGGAGCGTAAAAATAAATTATGTTACTGTCATCATAGACACGATAATTTTCTATTTAAATCTGATAATTTAAAACCATGAGTTGAAAAAAAAATATACTGTAAACACTTAAGTATCCGGTTTCGGGTGGTTTGGAATGCACTCTAAACCATAGATCTGTGTCTAATATGATAATAAAAGTGGTCTTGAGATTTCGTCAGTCTTCACCCCCTCGTAGTTCTTCGCTAAAGTGTAGATGTATATTGCCTTTTAGCAAAGGGTCTGTCGCCTGCGACGGTGTCTATTGGACCTGGTGTACGATTTCCTGCACCAGGGAGAATAGTAGTACATAACGAGTACTTTTTTATGCATAGATTGGCACAAAGCATAAATCATTATAATTTAAAGATTTGAAAACTTTCTGTCAAAATCTGGCACTCATATTTCAGAAAGGAAATATTTATTTTCAAATAATAATAATAATAATTTACGGAGACGAATATTTTATTACCGTCATGAAAAAATATTTCAATATATTTACTTAGTTACAAATACCATTTTCAATTTTCTAAAATGAAGAATCTGATAATGTTAAAAACAACAATATATTAACCTATTATCAATATTCTTTTTCTACGCAATGGCAAATATTCTTTTCAAACGAAAAGTCTACGTATTCTTCTTAAATATGCATATGCAGCTTTGATGGAGATCGTTCCAAAATTTATGATGAACATGTATATTCATATCAGCATACAAGTAAAAAAATGTACTTGTTCAACAATATCATAAGCATAACTGTATTCACACATCAAAATAACCCTTAATACAGAAAGAACCCTTCATGAAAATAACCCCACAAATGACAAGCTTTTTAAAGAAAGAATCTTTTTCTGTGTGATTCATTTTTCTTCGAATTTATTACTATACACTTGATGTGAAGTCGCATTATGAAAAGAGGGCCTCATCATACCACACGGAAGATTTATGGAGAGTCAAAAGGAAAAAAGGAACGATGAAATTTTTTTTTACTTTTTACTATTTTGCACGGCGTTTTTCAGAATAAAAACTACGAAGAACATTAAGGAAGAGAATGATTCTCTTCTCAGAAAACAAAATAAAAGAAAAATGAATCACACAGAAAAAGATTCGAACACTCTGTCTAGAGGGAGGAGGTTGGAAAAAAATTCAATAAACATAATACTTGCTCTGAAAGAGGAAAGAAATTTGACTTCCGACAATCTATTAATAATGTCGGCTACCACATAGTACAAAAACGACATCCAAAATTTTCCTCTTTAAATAAATAAACATCGAGAAAAAAATCGACAAAAGTAGTTGCGATGTCGTTCTCTTTATGTTTTTGATTTTTTATTCGATGCTGCATTCCTATTCATCCATTGTCAAAAAACATTCTTCTATCAAAAATGCTCAAGTCTCGAGTCGAGTATTTTTTTCTTTCTTCGTGTCTTTTACCACTTTTTTTTTTTATTAAAAAAAAAGATTTATAAAATGTGTGTAACATGAAACTTTTAAAAGAGATTGAATGTATTTATTACTTTCCTCTTGCTCGATTTTGCTAAATGAAAACATTAACATCACTGCGATGTTTGATTTGTGCATTTGAAAACGAAATTGAAAATATTTTTTACGAAGCTATATTTTTGAGATGTATAAAACTGTTAAATAATATATCAACGATTAAATTTTTATTGCAACATTTTTCAGACATGTCAACATACAGGAAGGAAAAAAGAAAAGATTTATTTTTGATTTTGATAATTTTTAGTATATAAGTTAAATTACAAATAAAATGTTTCATTCATTTAAAAAAATTTTTGTTTTGCTTACAAATAAAGCTGTTAAAGCACTTTTTACAAACATTTTTGCAAATGTCTTGCTTCCTTTATTAATAATAGTAGTGTGTTAATTTTTTTTTTTCTTATCCCACTTGTTAGACACCAACATCTAGACCAAGTTCAAGAGACCGTGTATCATGGAATCAGGGAAAAGGGACATCTGTTGTGATGGAGCGCCCATAAGTAGAATTGTGACTTGGCCCCGTGTAGTTGTAAAAAAGGCAGTGCCCTCCAGGAGGTCTTTTAGGGGAACTACCCTGCATTTGTGTATCGTATGGGAGAAACTCGGAAAATTCCACCAGGTAGAATAACGGGTCGATTTTGTGCATCGCAAACGCCGTCGAGGTTCCTCGTTTTTGAAACAGTGTCTACAAGAATGCCTCCAGCGGATGGAACCTCCGCCCTAATGCGCGAGTTGCCACCGAGCCACGAGCCGGCTGTTAAGTTTTAAATTACGAAAGAAAAGAAGTCATACATTCAGGGCATATCGCTTTTTGTACACATTTAGTGTGAGTTCGTCTTGCACAATTTTTATCACAACATTTTGGAGAATTTTTGGCCTCCTATTTAATAGGATAGCATTTTATGTAATCCTACAATAAGATATTTAAAAAAAAAAAAATTATATTTCACAAAAATAAAATATTATCAAGCTAATAGTTAAAGACTTGTATGATTTCTTTTTTTCGATGGATTTCAATATAAGTGCTTCTTTAAAAGACTTTGATTTTTCAATTGATATAAAAATTAAAAAATAAACATAAATTTATGCTTTCGTCTCAAAAGCGTTTAAACTGTTGTTTTTGATTAATCCTATTGTCCTGCAATGCGGGACGGACATCCAATGAGTGATCTACTCATGGAAGTAGGGAAAGAGGCAGCTTCTGTTGTGATGGAGCAACCGTAGGTAGAAGTCTGAATTATGCTCCATGACGCTAAGGACAGTCATATGAGACCGGGAACCTACGGTTTAAAGTGGATTCCGAACCACTACAAACATTCATGGCTCCGCCGGGACTCGAACCCGAAACCTGTGATATCGAGCGCCAGAGAGCTAGCCACTCGACCATTCAGGCCCGCGGTTAAACTGTTCCACAGCCTACCAAAAGTGATGTATTAGTTGATAATTTAGTGCTAATGTTATTATAATTTTTGAGACAAACATATGATGATATGTATAAATATTTTTATTCAAAAAAATTTAAAAATAAGCATAAATATATGCTTTCATATTTTCTATCTCAAAAGCAATTAAACTGTTTTACAGCCTACCAAAAGTGATGTATTAGTTGATAATTTAGGGCAAATGTTATTATAACTACTTTCTAACAAACATTAAATATATTACATACATTTCAAACAACACCCATTACATGTACACCCATTTTAATCAATTCAATAATAACTTTGATTTAAAATGTATATTATTTCAGAATAGTAAATGAAATCTAAAAACAATGAAATATTTTAATTATGCCCCCAAAGAATATTTAAATTTTAATGTGAGTACCAAATCACTGGTGTGAATATTTTTCCTTAACAGATAATTAAATACCATTGTTGCATGCATTTTTATAACATTAACACAAAGCTATTAGAACATAGTAATTATCCACAATTTCAATTTTAAATGCCTGGCAAGTGTGAGCAGTACTTTAAAAAGGTTTGTTTCCATTACGAATGACAAATTATTATTGTAATAGAAACTGATTGAGAGTAAATTCCTTTCAGTTTTAAAGGATAGTGTCTTATGTAATCGTACAATATGATATTTAAAAAAAAATTATATTTCTCGGAATAAAATATTGACAGTGCTGACAGTTAGAGATTTCTGATTTTTTTTTGTGGATTTCATTATTGTTGGTTCCTTAACAGATCTTGATTTTTCAATTAATAAAAAAAATTAAAAATTAAGCATAAATATATACTTTTATATTTTCTATGCCAAAACCGATTAAATTGTTCTAAAGCCTACCAAAAGGGATGATTTAATTGAAAATTTAGTACTAATGTTATTAAAGCCTTTCTGACAAACATTAAATATTATTTAATGTTTATCAGATTGATGATTTTTTCAACTGATAAAAAAATTAAAAATAAACTTAAAATGCTCACCAAAAGTGGAATATTATTTGACAGTTTAGTCCTAATGTTATTATAATTAATTTCTTGACAAATTAAATATATTACACATATTTAAAAATACCCATTTCATTTTTAGAATTTTTGTCAAAATTTTAATAATAGTTTCGACCAATTAAATATTTTAAAATATACATTATTTTAGAATTGTCAAAATTTTAAAGAAAATCTAAAATCTAAAATCTAAAAAAGAATATTTTAATGTTGTCCCCAAAGGATATTTTAAATTTTATTATGAGTACAGTAACATTAGTGTGATGATTTTTCCTTAATACATAATTAAATACTAAGTTTCATGTATTTTATAACATTATCATACACATAAAACTATTAGCATTTAGTAATTATCCACAATTTCAATTTTAAATGGTTGGCGAATTTGAGCTGTACTGAGCAGTTATGTATTTAACTTGGTTTTTGTAATACCAATACATTGCCGCGCCCTCGGTCATTATCTAAGTGTGATTCCCATTAATTTCCTCTGAATCTTGCCAAATCGACCATCGGCACTTGTCGGTCAATTTCGTGCCCTTAGCAATCGCTCACAGCCGTTATGGTGTTTACTTAGTAGTAGCGACCCATCATATTCAATACAGATATCATTACTGTGACGTTTAGAAAGATAAACCATGTTGATGTTATTAATGTAGCTTTGTTCACTATTTAACGTAGCTTTGTTCACTATTTATTGTAGCTTTGTTCATTATTTAATGTAGCTTTGTTCCCTATTTAATGTAACTTTGTTGTTTTTATTATATAATAAGTATCTTAAAGAGTTACTTCGAAAAGTCTTGCCAAATTGCACATCAAAGCTTTTAAAAATTATCGATGAAACATTTACTGCTTATTATATATAATAATTAAATAGTGTGCTTTTTGTTAATTTTTTCAATTATATATATTTTTTTTTGTAAAATTTGTTTCCTATATTTTTTTAATTCATATTATTTATTAGAGTTTTAATAACATTAAATAAATATTAGATATTGTATCGAATTTCACAAAAAATATGAGATACTTCCTAAAAATGTGAGGTTCCAATTGACCTAACATCTGCACACCTCAGTGGATGACATTACCGATATATTTCTAATATATACAAGAAATAAGTTTTTCAAAAATTACTCAGGATATATAGGTAAATCTTTACAAAAAATTGCTTCACTGTTACCAAGTTACCTCTGCCAGATAATCACTGTTAAGTCACTGTTATCAAGTCACATTTGATTGGTAATCACTGTTACCAACTCACATCTAACTTGTAATCATTATTATCAAGTCACATCTGAATGTCAATCGCTGTTACGTAACTGTTACCATGTCAGAACTGATTAATCACTGTTACGTCGCTGTTACTAAGTCACATCTTACTGGTATCACTGTTGCGTCACTGAATTCAAGTCACTTGTGTCTTGGAGCAAGCCAAACATTCATATTGTTTCATCACAGATAGTAATATCACAACATTGTGACTCTAAAATCGAATCTGAATAACTATCACACTTTTCATAGCTATTGACAAATATCAGTATTTTACAAGTAAATTCGATTGTGAAAATCCATTGTGTCATAGAATGTAAAATGAAAGGATACAGCGTTTGTTAAAAAAAATTTTCTATTACAATAATAAATTCTTAAATATTGAAGTATTATTTGCTATATATTTGTCTCTATATTAAATTATCTTAGCTTAAATAAAAATAATATACAAAATTATTGATAAATATTAATATAAAGTAGCTGATATTAAGAATTTATTTTCATTTCAAATATATACAAGAGATCGGTTTGTCAGAAGTAACTCAACGCTTACAAATAAATGCTTATATAAAAAACGTCACCATCCCCGTAGTTCGAAAACAGGTCACGTTTTTTGACTAGTGTCTTGGGACAAGATGTACATTCATAACTTTTTCTAGTAGATAATCACATCACTCAGAAATTTCTGTCAAGTCCACACCATAAAATCGAATCCAACTTAGCTGTCACAAAATGCTTTTTTTCATAACTGTAGGCAAATGTCAGTGATTCACAAATAAACTGGATATTGTATTTATTGTAGTAGTATCATAGAATGTAGAATAAAAAGGTACAGTGTGTTATTTTAATGTAGTATACTACTATTATTTTTAGGTATTATGATTATTAATTAAAGCTATCTTTTTATAACAGCAGTGAATTAAATTTACAATGGAATATATTCACATTTATCAGACATAATTACCAATAATTAGTAATTAATGTAATTTTATTGGTATGGCACGATCTGGAAGAAATAGCATTATACGCTCGAACTAAAAAGAAGATATAACAAGAGAGGACAAGATAAAAACCTGACGCAATCTATGCTGAGATTGGCATGAAAAAATCTGGTGGCTGAAAGTGTTATGTTGAGCTTGAGAAGATGAAAAGATATAAAGGTTTAATATGCCATATTTGGTGAAGCTCGCTGAAGATTGTGATGGCAAAAAATGGCTAAAGTAGATTGTAATGCCTCCTTAGTAACGCTGAATCTACTTCATTTCTTCCGCTTCAGTGGCAAATGATCTTAGATCAAATTAGTGGTATTCGAAAACAACAATATATTGTCACATATATAATTAGCTATAGTTTTTAGTTATTTTAATTTATTATTCTAATACAAGAACATTTAGACTTTCTAAACATAATTCAGAAAATCCTAAAGTTTGGTGTCGTTGGGCCTAATCGTTAGTAATCTGCAGTGCGGGGTAAACATGACATGAGTAATCTACTTAAGGATGAAGGAAAAGGGGACTGCTTCTGATGGGATAAAGCCCCGTAGGTAGAAGTCTGACTTGGCTACTTGTCGCTGAATAAGGAGGGCAGTGAATGCAGGGAGAAATTTTTAGGGGTAACTACCTGGCATTTACGTATGGGAGAAAAACCGAAAAACTTCCATCTGGTAATCTGACTAACGAGACAAGATGCTGAACATCACAAAAGTCTGCTCGTTTTTTGAAACGTTTCGTTTAACGACATTTTAGGAGGAACTACACCAAATTTGCCTATCGTATGAGAGAAAACACGGAAACTCCCACCAGATAGTCCGACTCACGAAGTAAGATGCTGAACATCACAAAAGCCGTTAAGATTCCTCGTGTTTTGAAACAGTGTCTGCAATAAAGTCGCCTTTGGGTTGAACCTTAGCTCTAATGCTTTCCAGCTACGCAACTGCCACTGCCAAAAGTTTCGCAACCACTTTTAATGAATAATACAACATCGGAAGTTAATGTCGTTTTCAAGGACTGTAGAGGTAATCTTGTGTGTATGGTATACCAAACGCACTCTAAACAGAGGGTTTGATTATTTGAGAAAGGCACATTGTCACACTCACCATCGGATCTACTCATTTTTAGAAATTAGATTAGAGCCTTATTAAATAGAATGCAAAATGAAATGTATGATAAGTTCCAAACTAAATATATATATATATATATATTTGCATGTTTAACATAATTGAGTTAAGATTTAAATTTCGTAAAAAAATGCATTACAAATAAAGAAAGAAATGCCATTAAAATGTACTTAATTTTTTAAAAAACGACTTATAATTGCAATGTACTTGATTTATATTCACTTTTAAATTATTTAAAAAAATTAATGTGATGCATTATTGTAATATTATTATAATGCAATAATGCATTATCGTAATATTATTTTAATGTAATGATGTATTATTTTAATATTATTGTAATTTAATTATGTATTTTTATAACATTATTGTAAGATAATGATGAATTATTCTAATAGAAACTGATTAAGAAAAATATATTAATACTCTTTTTTGTCTTCAAATTAAATTTTTTACAAAATATTGCAAAGATTACTTAATAACATTGGAATTCACAATATCAAATCATTATTGAAGAAAATATGAGACGTGTAATCGATACTTACAATAGGATGTCATTTCCGTTACTTTAACAGCCCCATTTCGTTACGTCATTTCTGTTACGTTACGTCATTTCCGTTATTTTCCTTTTCGTGTGTGCTAATAATTTAACGGCGGAGATAACTTAAATTAATACAAAGAATTTTTAAAATAATGCTGAAATCTGCTTGACAATTTATCATGTGTGAACATTCGAGAATGAATGAATAAACTCAGAAATCTGCCAATGTTTCATAATGCAAGAGATACATGAAATAATTTATTGGAATACTACAAGAACGGCCAAATTCAATAGCCACATGAATATAGCAATGTTGAATAGATCAAGAACTTCATGAAGAATGAATTATTGTAATATTATCTCTAAAAGAATATTCAAAAGTTAGATAAGTATAGTCGTAAATGAGGAATGAAGTTTTCCCAATTCTACAAGAAAAGTTATCAAATAAAATACCCAAAAGAAATATCAAAGTTTTAAAATTCTAGGCATAAATGAAGAAAGAAGTATTCCCAATACAATAAGAAGCACTATACAGCTCAATAGGCACTGGACAATGCCAAACGTGATAATATGAAACTTCAAAAAGAAGCAATCAACGCACTACGATTACTTATAGCCATTGAAAATACAAATGATTAAACATCTCAACCCAAAATATTAAAAGTGATTCAAAATCAAACTACAAAACACTTCAAACAGAAGCTAAATTTTCCAAAAATTCCTTAAGACTAAAGTCATTCACGAATCATTTCAAGAGTTAAGGGTCCCAAAGTACCATTTTCCGCCAAAATTTGTAATGGAGTTTTATTTGCTTGACCCTCATTTTCGGATAACGTCACGGACCCCTAATCAGGGCAACAACATGTTCACGGATAATAGATTGAGTACTAAATTTATTTTATATCGTTACATAAAAAAACCGTTTAAAATAAATGGCATAAATTTTTATCACTGGCATCACATGTTCCATAGAATGGACGGATAGAAACTCAAATAAATATACAGTTAAAATTTAAGACATATATCTTTTGTAGGAATGTTTTTATTTTAATACAATAAATTATTTTTTTAATATCCTCATCCTCTTTTTACATCTTCGACGAAAGCGTATTGACAACTCTGTCCAAAACTGATGCGGAGATTGAAATATCCCAAAAAATTCTCCCCTCAATTTATTCTGGGCGAGAAATACTACAGGGCGAAGGATTTACTGTCTAAAAGTAAAACCCGGCACTGTGAAAAAAAAAAAAAAGAAACAGAAAAAAAAAGAAAACTGAAATAAAAAATAAGTAAAAAAATACAACAAAATAAGTAAAAAAAAAAAAATCTGAGGAGGTATCGGCCGTTTAGCTACCAGTTACTGGTCAGTAGCTGACCCCAAGCGCTTTGGGAAATCACACGCTACCCCTACTTTCCCGACCAAATGTGTTTTTGGAAAAAAAAAAGGGAAGAAAATAGGGAAAAAAAAGACGAGGGAAAATGTTTACTCAAGATTTTAGATTAGAATTTTTTTTTCTTTGAGTTTTACTTAGAATTCGACACGGTGGAAATGAAGAATAGGGAGAATGGCACAAAAAGGGATTTTTTTTTTTGCCCATTTTATTTAAAAGTGTTCATTGGTAAGAATCTATTATAATTGTATGTATGTCTACATTTACATTATTGTCTTTTTTAATAATTTTCATGCAAGATTTAGCATTTATTTTTTCAATTAATTTAAGTTTTAAATTTCATTAAATCAATGTGAGTAAAGGGAGAGTAAAACTAAATTGTTTTATTAATTGTCATGAATAAGTACATTTTATATTTAAAATTTGTTAATTTAAAACTCTGGTATAAATAAACAAATATGCATACTAAACACAGAGGGACAACAATGCAAAAGTATCTATAAGATTATGTGATAGTTTCTGTAATGAATAAATAATGAATCAAGCCTGTCTAGCACTTAGAGCTGAGACATTCCTTCAGGAAAAGTTCTACTGGCCCAATATTTGAAGGCTGATTTTGATTGTCATTGGAAAAGTTTATTTTTGAGCATTTTCTGCTACCATCAGATATTTGATAAAATAAAGTAAATAAACTAATCTATTTTATATTTTGTTTCAAAAATAATTATGAGCAATTAATACGTTTTTGAAAAAAAGGGCCAATCCAAATTATTATTAAGGAAAGAGTATTTTACCTATAGAAACATATTTTAATTTTAAAAATTGCACCCTAATGTAAAGTGTAATTTCTCAAATTCTTTTCGATTCGATTTGTGAATGGAGCATTTAGATGTATAGTTTACTATAAAACTATGTGTTATAAACTACTACAGAAACTTCTTACTATAGACAACTGTGTTCTGCAAGAAGAATTTCAACTTGGTCAATTTTTGAAGGCATTGAAAAATTTTATTTTTGTGCAATTTCTACTACTATCATCTATTTAATAAAATTAAAAAATAAACTAATCTATTTAATATGCTGATTTGAAACTAATTATAACCAATTAATTTATTTTTAAGAAAATGTCAAAGCCAGTTATGATATAAAACAATATTGAAATACATTATGGAAAAAGTGTTTTATCTATTAAACATATTTTAACTAAAAAATTGCACCACAAAGTAAAGTGTATTTACTCAAATTATTTTTTTAATATTTTTTTATTAGTTTTAATATTTAATTTGTAAAAAAAAATAGCATTCTGGATGTATAATTTATTTTAAAAATATGCTAAGAAAGGGAAGACGAAATCAAAGACAAGAAAAGAAAACATTTTTACTTCATTGAAAAAGAAATTCTCAACAATTATCATAAAGTTGTTAACTATAATAATTATCATCAGTTATGATATAAAACAATACTCAAATATATTAATATTGTGCAAAAAATATTTTACCTATTGAAACATATTTTAGTTAAAAAAAATTGCACCATAAAGTGTTATTATTCAAATTATTTTTTTAATTCAATTTGTGAAATAAAAACACCCTAGATATTTTATTGATTGTAAAACTATGCTAAGAAAAAAAAAGAAGACATTTCTACTTTATTCAAAAAAAAGCTTCTCAACAATTATCATGAAGTTGGCATCCAATTCCTGCAGAATTTGCTTTACTTTATGCATTTTACTACAATAATTCTATCATAAACAAAATTAAATTCATTTCAAAATTCACCTTATTTCCTTCAAATAGCATACTACATCCATAAAAGAAAATAAAACACACACAAAAAAGCCTCCATCAAACCCAAAGGCATGAAGCGTCCTATTCCCCATCAAGGTGAAAGACTCTCAGCAAAATAAATCCCGTTTTCTACAAAAAACGCATAAAGAACTTGCCTGGAGAACGAAAAAAAGCGGGAAGGGAGGGGGTGGAACAAAACAAAAAAAAAAAAAAAAAAGAACGAAAATGCGAACTCTGCAGTCCCAGATTTAAACTGAGCGGTACCTAGCAAGAAACTCATAAAAATTCCCTCCGTACGCGAAGAATTTGCACTCGGCTTCCATTAGCATCAAAAGGAAGGTTACAAATGTGAGTATGTAAAACACCAGATATTTCTTCCACCCTTGCTAACATCCCGGCGGGAAGATAAGTATTCTGGGGAAGTAAAGGAGTGGTTATTGGAGCCCAACCGTGTTCCGATTCGATTCTGGATGTGCAACAATTTGCTTACGTAAGACTTATTCCTTTTGGAAGTCGCTGGTTTGTGTGGCTGATTTTTCGGTTAGAGTGCTGTTGCATAATTGAAAAGCTGATCTACTGAAAAATGGAGTGATTTCTTTCAGGCCGGGGTAAAAACGTTATTTTGTGATGGGATAAAATTTGACATTTGCGGTAATGAAATCAGATGCTGTGGAGAATTTCTTCACCTATTATTGATGACATTCAGTGAGGAGGTACTGGAGAATGATGAATTTTTAAACCAAGAATATTCCTATTTTATTGTATGACTATAAAAAAGAAATATTCCATAGGTGTCTTAATTAGAAGTTTCCATTTTAACAAAATTGGCGTCCTACATGTATTTAATATTTGTCTTACTTGCTGTCTTGATCAGAAGTTTATATTTTAACATAATAACGTCTTGATATATCTTAAATATTTTTATTTTAATCAGAAATGTTTAGAGTTTTTTTATTTATAGATGATATTGTTTGGTTTTAATATTCAAATTATAGATGCCCGTCTCGTGGCTCAATGGCAAAAGGAACAGTTCAACTTGGTCAATTTCTGAAAGCTGATTTTGATAGTCATTGGAAAATTGTATTTTTGAGTAATTTCTGCTACCAACAGCTATTGAATAACATTAAAATTGGTAAACTGAGCTATTTAACATGAAGTTTCAAAATAATCATAACCTATAAATTTGTTTCGGTTTTTTAAAAAAGATGAAACCAGTTATGACTTAAAACAATATTCAAATATATTATGGAGAGTGTTTCACCTATCGGCATATATTTTAAGTAAAAAATTCACCATAAATAGCATCATATATTGCACCAGTTTAATTATTCACATTATTTTTTAATTAGATTTGTAAAACAGAGCTATCTATATGTATAATTTATTTTATAATTATGCCAAGAAAAAAAGAAATTTTTACGTCTTTCAAAAGAACTTCTCAACAATTATCAAAAAAATTGACATGCAATTCCTGCATAATTTGCTTTACTTTATGCATTAGGCTACACTCTTTCCTATCATAAATAAAATAAAACTAATTTCGAAATTCACCTTATTTCCTTCAAAGAAACAGAAACACGCTACATCCATAAAATAAAATATAACACAAGAAAAGCATCCATCTTACTCTGAAGCAGGAAGCGTCCTACAACCCCAACAAAGACCCTCAGCAAAATAAATCCCGTTTTCTTCAAAAACGCATAAAGAACTTCCCTGGGGAATCAAAAAAGATAGTAGTGGGTGGTAAAGGAACAAAAAAAAAAAAAGAACGAAAAAGTGTGAACTGTGCAGTCCCAGATTTAAATGAGCGGTACCTAGCAAGAAACTCATAAAATTCCTCCGTACGAGAGAGCATGCAGTTTCTGCATTTGCACTCGGGTTCCATTAGCATCAAAAGGAAGGTTACAAAATGGAGTATGTAAAACACCAGGTCTTGCTTCCACCCTTGCTAATATCCCGGCGGGAAGATAAGTATTCTGGGGAAGTAAAGGAGTGGTTATTGAAGCACAACCGCGTTTCGATTCGATTCTGGATGTGCAACAATTTGCTTACGTAAGACTTATTCCTTTCGGAAGGCGCTGGTTTGGGTGGCTGATTTTCGGTTAGAGTGCTGTTGCATAATTGAAAAGCTGATCTACTGAAAAATCGAGTGATTTCTTTCGGGGGCAAGACGTGTGACGGAATAAAATTTGACTTTTCCGTAATGAAATCATATGCTGTGGAGAATTTTTCACCTAGATGACATTGAGGTGTGAAAAGAGTTTTGAAGAATAATGAATTCTTAAACCAAAGGTATCCTTGTTTTATTCTATGACTGTAAAAACAGCAATATTTTATAGGTGTCTTCATTAGAAGTTCCTAATATAATAACGTCCTATATGTACCTTAAATGTTTTTTTTTACTCACAAATATTCGAAATTTTTGTTATTACTAGATAAGAAAGGTTTTGGTTTTAATTTTGAAGTTATAGATTCCAGACTCGTGGCTCAATGGCAACAGGAAAGTTCAATTTGGTCAATTTCTGAAAGCTGACTTTGATAGTCCTTTTAAAATTTTATTTTTGAGCAATTTCTGCTAACATCAAAAGAAAATAAATAAACTAATCTATTTAATATGTTATTTCAAAAATAATTATAACAAAATAATTTGTTTTTAAAAAAATGGCAAAACCAGTTATGATATAAAAAATATTCGAATACATTAATATTATGTAAAGATTATTATTTTAAAAACTGAAATATATTTTAATTTAAAAATTACAAAGTCAAAATTGCAAATAAAATATAATTATTCAAATTTTTTTAAGTAAAGGAACTTCTCCAACTTGCTTATACCTAGGTGAGATGGTAAAAGTATGATAATTTAAATACAATGGTTCATTTCTGTTCTAAATGTGCAACAAATTACTTTAAGATTTCTTCGAAAATTGAGAGTTTTCTTCATTGTGAATAATTGAAATGTCGTTTAACAATTGAAAAGATGCTTTTACTGAAAATCTCAGTTATCACCTTCATACAGGATAAATACCAAACTTTCACTCTCAATTTAATGTAGTCGGACATTAAATCAAACATTTTATTTTTAAGCGTCTGTCTTATACTTGGAAAATTCAAATATTTGAACTACTGGAAGTAAAGTATTTATTTTAACAAAATAAATGAAATAGGTTTAAAAAATAAGTTTAAAATAGGTTAAAATAAGTAACAGAGGTATAAAAACACGTAATATAGATAGAGATGAGATAAATGTTTAAAATTACAAAAGTATATTAATACAAGTAATTTCTAGAAGTTCTTATTGGCCGAGGGACTAGCGCTCTGTCGGCTCAGTGACACAGGTTTCGAATTCGAATCACGGAGGTACCATGGATGCTTGTAGTGGTTTTAAAATCCCCTTTAAACCGTAATTCCCGGTCTAATATAAATGTTGAGTGTAGACTGATGCCCTAATTTAACAAACAACCCTACCCCGTAAAAGAAAGCATCTCCTATCTCGAAATCTGCCATTAGGCAGAAGGCCTTGGTCCGAAATGGGGCTGTTGCGGCAATGAAGAAGAAGAAATATACCTAAAAATTATTTCCAATGTATTTATGAATCAAAAGATTTATACTCAAATTGTTCGATGAGAAATTATTCTTACACATTAATTAAGCATATGTAGTTAACATAATCTTAACTGTCTTTATTCATATTGAACATATTGCCTTATTCCATATTCTACGCCTTGTTTTATCAATAACTACATTGTTCATGAAGTAAATGGTTTTATATATCCTTTTTTATTATATTTTTATATGGCTGAAAAAATTTTATTGCTGCAATACGGTTATAAAGCAACCAATTATTTAGCAAATCTGAGCAAAACGACTACTATGGGCTTAACATGAAGGCCTACACAGAAATTAAAAGCCGAACAATTGCATACATAATGCAAAACCATCTTATTAACTTCCGTGTGCTCTGCAGGGTAAAGTACCCCATAAGCGAAATTTAATTGCAGTGATCTGTCATGAAAGTCCTTCCCAAACTGTCTCATAAAACCCAAACAGCATTAAAAGCTTGCCGAGTTATTACACTGTTTAAGATTCAACGTGAAATTTTGAAACGCAATTCCTACCACGTTTTTGCACTTGCCAACTGCATCAAAAATTACCCTGATTTTGGGTTTTTATAATTTGAATGCAATATTTTTTTTTCACCATCGTAATTGCATGAAATCTTATTAAAAATTAGAAGGCAAGGTTTATCCTCTAATTTGCGAAGAATCGCGAATTGGGGCTGTAAAGTCGTTAACACGAAGCAGCTTGATCAATATTTGAGGAGTCATGCATTTTTATGACTGTTGGTTTCGTGATGGCTGGTGCGAAAGTGCAGCCGACTTTTCGAATTTTTCTTGTTTAATTTTACTTCAACCAGAACAAAAAAATATATTCTTTTATTCCGTTGTTTCTGCACGTTTAGGTTTCCTGCAAGATAATATCTCCGTGAATGGATTAGGTATGAAAGTTTTAACAGACTTTTAAACACCATAATTTAACAAACAAAAGCTTCCTTCGATATAATGAATAAAGTGAGAAATGTCAAAATTGCTTATATTCTTTTCTCTTTTAAATGAATTTACAAAAACAGTCAGCTTAAAATGAATAAAGAATGAAGGTAAAATATATGCCAAGTATATTAAGTATTCAATGAAAATATTGTTTTGTATAGTAATTAAAGATATTGTTTTATTTATTTAGTATCTTTGAAAGTTAATTATGTTTGTCAGGTAATATTGTCAGCATTGTTTGAATTAATAAGTTATAAAGAAAAAAATTCAGAATTTTTTCATCTAAAAGATAATTATTTTTATTTTACAGAAACAGTTCATTTAAATCTAAGCGAAAAATGCAACGAGGTAAAAATCTTATTAGGAATTCTAATAAGCATTATATCAGCAAGAAACTCATGATCATCGTCATCACAGGCACATCAGCCTCATGATGGGCCAAGGGCTTCTGCCTACTGGCAGATTTCGAGACAGAAGTTGTTTTATTTTTACATAGTAGGGCTGACAGCTCTACGTTCAACTGTCATTTTAGACCAAGGCCTACGGTTTAAAGGAGATTCCGAATCACTACAAACATCCATGGGACCACCAGGACACGAACACATAACATGTGCACCGAGTGCTTCTCGGCCATCAGGACCCACACTAGTCATCACAATTAAAAAAAAAAATTCTCTTACAAAAAAGTTTGACTTAAAAAGAAAGATATGGTATGAAAATAACAATCCTTTTAAAAGAATATAACATCTTCGTTCATCATTCTTCTTCTTCATAGGGGCCTGATGGCCAAAGTGCTACGTTGTGGTGCTCGGTACAAAGGGGTTTTGGGTTATAGTCCCGTCGGTGACAGGGATATTTGTAGCGGTGCGGAATCCATTTTAAACCATATGCCCTGGTCCAATATGACAGTAGAGCGTTGAGTGTATGGCTGTCAACTGTACCCTGTAAAAAGAAAACATCTCCTGTCTCGAAATCTGCCATTAGGCAGACGGCCTTGACCCAAAATAAGGCTATTGCCCCAATAAAGAAGAAGAATTCCTAAAAGTTCTTTGCAATGTAGTTATAAATCACTTCATCGTAAAAAAATTATATTCAAACTGTTCATTGAGAAATTATTCTTATACAATAATTTAGCAGATGCAGTTAAAAAGGATTTTAACTGTCTTTGTTCATATAAAACATTTTGCGCTAATGAAAAATCAAGGTAAAATATATGGCAAGTACATTAAGTATTCAATGAAAACATTGTTTTGTATAGTAATTAAAGATATTGTTTTATTTATTTAGAACCTTTGAAAGTAAATTATATTTGTCAGGTAATATTGTCAGCATTGCTATAACAGATATTCTACACAATTTTCCTTTAATAACTATACATTGTTCATGAAATATATGGTTTTATATATTCTTCTTTATCGCTTTTTTTATATGGCTGCAAAGATTTTATTGCTGCAATACGGTTATAAAGAAACCAATTATTTAGCAAATCTGAGCAAAACGACTACTATGGATTTAACATGAAGGTTTCCACTAAAAATTAATAGCCGAACAATTCCATACATAATGCAAATCATCTTATTAACTTTCGTGTGCTCTGCAGGGTAAAGTACCACATAAGCGAAATTTAATTACAGTGATCTGTCATGAAAGTCCTTCCCAAACTGTCCCATAAAACCCAAAAGCATTAAAAGCTTGCCGACTTATTATACTGTTTAAGATTCAACATGAAATTTGAAAACGCAATTCCTACCACGTTTTGCACTTGACCAACAACATCAAAAATTACCCTGACTTTGGGGTTTTTATAATTCGAATGCAATATCCTTTTTCACCATCGTAATTGCAGGAAATCTTATTAAAAAATTAGAAAGCGAGGTTTCTCCTCTAATTTGCGAAGAATCACGAGTTGGGGCTGTAAAGTCGTTAACACGAAGCAGCTTGATCAATATTTGATGAGTAATGCATTTTTATGAGGGTTGGTTTCGTGATAGCTGGTATGCAAAAGTGCAGCCAACTTTTAGAATTTTTCTTGATTAATTTTACTTCTTGTTCACGCAAGTTAGGTTTCCTGCAAGATAACATCTCCGTGAATGGATTAGGTATCAAAGTTTTAACAGACTTTTTAACACCCTAATTTAACAAATAAAAGTTTCTTTCCGTGCGTGAGAAATTTGTAATTTCTGAAATGAATTTCTTCTTCTGCAGTTTTCTGCTTAAATCTTTTAATAGAATGCAACGTTAGGACTTTAAAAAAGTGAGTGAATAACGAAGGTAAAAAACTATGCATGGGAATTAAGTATTCAAGGAAAATACTGTTGTTTTGTATAGTAAATACAGATATTGTGCTTTTATTTAGAATTTTGAAATTTAATTATATTTTCCATGCATTATATTCTTTGAGTCCTTAAATTATAAAGGAAACATTTCTGAATTTATTCAGCTGAAATATAATTATTTACATTTTACGGAAACATTTAATTTATGTGTAATAAACCTAAAAGAAAAACGGGAAAGATAAAAATTTTATTCATCTTCATTGGTGCAACAGCTCCATGGTGGGCCAAGGCCGTCTACCTACAAGTAAATTTGTGGGCAGGAGATGCTTTCTTTTTACGGGATAGGGTTGTTAGACCTACAGCGAACTCTCTACAGTCATATTACACAGGTGCCTGAATGACCGAGTGTTTATCACTCAGGTCCTGAGTGCCACAGGCTTCGACTTCGAGTTCCGGCGGTGCCATGGATGTTTGTAGTGGTTTGGAATTCACTTTAAACCGTAGGTCCCGAGATAATACGATTATTGATGTATGCTAGTCTAATATGACTATTGATGGGGTGCTAGTTTGGGACTGACAAATCTACCCCATAAAAGAATAATTTTATTGGTAAATAGAACTGTGGCGCTATAGTGCCAGTGCCACAGATATAGTGCCAGTGCCACAGCTTTCCGTTTCTCCGGGACTCGAAGATATTTGTAGTGCGCCCCTCTGAATGTTTGTAGTAGTTAGGAATACACTTTATATTGTAGCTACCTGCTATTAAGACTGTAGAGCGTTGTGCGTAGAGTTGACATCCCTACCCGTAAAGTTCTTTAAAATCTATTTATAAATCACTCCATCATAAAAAAAATATATTCAAATTGTTCGTTGAGAAATTATTCTTAAAAATTAGTTCAGCATATGCAGTTTAAATCAACCTAACTGTCTTTATTCTTATGAAACATATAGCCCCATTCAATATTCAACGAATTTTTTCATTAATAACCGCACATTGCACGTGAAGTATATGGTTTTATGTATTCTTTTCTGTTACTTTTTATATGGCTGCAAAAATTTTATTGTAGCAATACGGTTATAAAGAAACCAATTATTTAACAAATCTGAGCAAAATGACTGCTGTGGGCTAAACATGAAGATATCCTCAGAAATTAATAGCTGAACAATTGCGTACATAATGCAAATCATCTTATTAACTTTTGTGTGCTGTGCAGGGTAAAGCATCACAAAAATGACATTTAATTGCAGTGATCTGTCATGAAATTCCTTCCCAAACTGTCCCATAAAACCCAAACAGCATTCAAAGCTTGCCGAGTTATTACACTGCTTAAGATTCAACATGAAATTTGAAAACGCAATTCCTACCACGTTTTTGCACTTGCCAACTACATCAAAAATTACCCTGATTTTTTTGGGGTTTTTGTAATTTGAATGCAATATTTTTTTTCCACCATCGTAATTGCATGAAATCTTATTAAAAATTAGAAAGCGAGGTTTCTCCTCTAATTTGCGAGGAATCACGAGTTGGAGCTGCAAAGTCGTTAACACGAAGCAGCTTGATCAATATTTGATGAGTAATGCATTTTTATGAGATTTCATTTCGTGATGGCAAAGTGCAGCCAACTTTTCGAATTTTTCTTGATTAATTTTACTTCAACCAGAAACCAAAAAAGAAATTATTTTATTCCGTTACTTCTTGCACGTTTAGCTTTTCCTGCAAGATAATATCTCCTTGAATGGATTAGGTATCAAAGTTTTCACAGACTTTTTAACACCCTAATTTAACAAACAAAAGTTTCCTTCCATGCGTGAGAAATGTGTAATTTCTGAAATTAATTTCTCTTTCTGTAGTTTTCTGCTTTAAACTTTCAACGGAATGCAACGACAATACTTTTAAAAATGAAGGTAAAAAATTATATCAAGGGAATTAAATATTCAATGAAAATTCGGTTTTTTTTTTGTATAGTAAATAAAGATATTGTTCTTTTATTTAGAATTTTGAAACGCTAATTATATTTGTCAAGTATTTTTGTCAGCATTGCTTATATTCTTTGAATTTCATGTCTTATAAAGAAAAAAATTTCTAAATTTGTTTAATGAAATAGAAAATTATTTTTATTTTACAGAACCATTTCATTTAAATCCTATGATAAATATAAAATAAAAATGAAAAAGTTAAAAATCTTATTAATAATGCTTATAAACTTTATATAAGCAGCAACCTAGTAATAGTTATTAACAGTGAATCTGAATAAAGAGCCACGAAAAAAGGGATACATTTCAAAGGAAATATTTCATTTAATTGGAAATATATAAAATGAAATATTTCATTAAAATCCTATAATAATGCTTTGAATCACTTACAGACATCTATGCCACTATATTAGTACCCGGCCATGTGGCACTTAAAGCCAGAATATTAGCCAATTGGCCATCAGGACGCCCATTCTAATGTATGAAAGATCGAACACGTCTAATTTAAATCTATAAAATATTTATGATTAAAATATGGACGTCAATGAATTTTGACTACATTCTTCGATCTCTATCGTATACGTACAAGTGTTCCTGCTTTACCTCCTCTATATAAATTCTCTTCTTAGATAGAATAAACAGAATTAGATTACCGAAATTAATGAATCTATCTGCAAGATAGAATCATAAATTTTAACTCCTAGCAGCAGCGTCACAAAATTCATTGGTAAATGAATTAAAAAATTGTCTATGGAATATTTGCCAGCAAAGTAATTCTATATAATAACAATTATTCTCTTTAAATCATTAATTCGTACTATAACAAATAATCTGTGTTAAGCATGGCACCATTTTTTTTATTGCTAAAATTATTCATTTACATCAACAGCCATGGAGCGCATTTTAAAAACATGGAAAAACCTCTACTTTAACAAAAGAGACTATCATTTTCCTTATTCTACTCGAAAGATCAAAAAGCGTCTAGAGCAGCTTTTTAAATCTTAAAAATCATAAATATATTCGAGATGAAACCTGTTTCGCTCTTCAAAATTGCAGCTCCAAAAATTTATCTTTCTCTGTGAAATTCTTCCTAGTAAACATGCTTCCTCATAAAAAAAGGATATGTATCTTAATTCTTTAACCTTTTCGTAATGCCGGCATTCTTTGCTCGGGGTTTGAGTGCACCTAATCTCAAAAAGCAAACAGGAACACTAAAGTTACCGAGCACGGAGTATTTTGTTGTTGAAGCCGGATTTATCCCCGCATTCATTGAAGGTGCTTCCTCTCTTGGGAAATATTTACTTGTAGAAAGTAAAGTGGTTTTCTAGAAGTATTCGTAGTCTGAAGTCGACATATTAGATTTTTGCAATAATTTATGGAAGTTAAATTTCTAGTTGAATATAAAAAGGGTTTCATTGATAAAGAATACTGCATCATATTCATCTTAGTGAAATATTTTCACGTTAAGTCAAATTCATGTAAGCTAGACTTTTTCTAATGAAAAGTAATTTTTTATATTAATGCAACAATTATTTTAATTATTTTTTATTTAGCGGATTGATATAAAGTTGATTAAAAGAATAGTTGAATAAAAAGGTTTCATTGATAAAGAATACAACATCATGTTCATTTTAGTAAAATATTCTCGAGTAAAGTCAAATTCATACAAGCTTGATTTTTCTAATGAAAAGTAATTTTTATATTAATAAAATTATATTAAATATTTTTTTATTGGATTGAAGTAAATTTGATAAAAATAATAGTTGAATAAAAATGTTTCATTGATACAGAATACTGTGTCATGTCCATCTTAGTGTATTCTCAACTAAAGTGAAATCCATGAAAACTTGATGTTTCTAATGAAAAGTAATTTTTTATATTAAAGCAAAAATTATTTTAATTATTTTTATTGTATTGATATAAAGTTGATAAAAATAATAATTGAATAACAAAAATTTCATTAATAAAAAATACTGTGTCATGTTCATCATAGTAAAATATTCTCGAGTAAAGTTTTAATGTAAAAAATTGTTGCCTTAATGAAAAAATATTACTTTTCATTAGAAATGGATTCTCATCTTGTATGGATTTAGCTTTACTTGAATATATTTTACTAAGATAACCATCATACAGTATTCTGTATCAATGAAACCTTTTTTATTCAACTAGAAATTTAATTTCCATAAATTATTGGAGAGATTTAATATATCGACGGAAGACAACGAATACATCTAGAAAACCACTTTACTTTCTACAAGTAAATATTTCACAAGAGAGGAATCACCTTCAATGAATGTGGGGATAAATTCGGCTTCAACAACAAAATACTCCGTGCTCGGTAACTTGAGTGTTCCTGTTTGCTTTTGAGATTAGGTGCACTCAAACCCCGAGCAAAGAATGCCGGCGTTACGAAAAGGTTAAGAATTAAGATACATATCCTTTTTTTATGAGGAAGCATGTTTACTAGGAAGAATTTCACAGAGAAAGATAAATTTTTGGAGCTCCAATTTTGAAGAGCGAAACAGGTTTCATTTCGAATATATTTATGATTTTTAGTATTTAAAAAGCTGCTCTAGACGCTTTTTGATCTTTCGAGTAGAATAAGGAAAATGAAAGTATGTCTCTTTTGTTAAAATAGAGATTTATCTGTGTTTTAAAATGTGCTCCGAGATTGTTGTAAATGTAAATTTATAATTTTAGCCATAAAAAGAAAGTATTTTCTTTGTAAATTAAAATATTAGTTATAGTACGAATTAATGATTTATAGAGAATAATTGTTATTATATAGAAATACTTTGCAATCTAATCTTCTGAAGACAATTTATTTAAGCTCATTCATTTACCACCAAATGAATTTTGTGGCTCTACTATACGTTCAGGGTCAGGATGGCCGAGTGATTAGTGGTCTTGCGCTCGGTGCCAAAGGTTTCGGGTTTGGGCCACGGCGGTTCAATTTATTGTTGTAGTGGTTCGAATCCATTTTAAATGGCAGTTCCTGGTCTAATATGACTGTAGACGTAAGGCTGGCAAATCTTTCCCGTAAAAGTAAAAACGCCTCCTGTCTTAAAATCTGCCAGTATACAGATGGCCTTGAGTCTGTTGCGTTAATGAAAAATAACGGAAAAAATATTTTACTTTTAGTTCTAACAATATCTAGAACAGATCAAGGACACAAATTGAGTTAGCACTGCAGTATATATGTTTTATTTTATAATAAAGGTGTGACAATTTATGAAATAATCATTTAGTATTTTCTTCATTTAACCGATTTTTCCCCCATTTCTATCAGCATTGATATTCATGATTTAATTCCAATAAAAAATAAATAATATAATTGTTGTCTTACTATAAAAAATTACTTTTCATTAGAAACACCAAACTTGCATGGATTTGACATTACTTGAGAATATTTTACTAAAATGAACATGACACTGTGTTCTTTATCGATGGAACCTTTTATTCAACTATTCTTTCTATAAACTTTATATCAATACAATACAAATAATTAAAATAATTGTTGCCTTAATGTAAAAATTTACTTTTTATTCAAAAATTACAGCTTACATGGAATTGACTTTACTGGAGAATATTACACTAAGATGAACATCATACAGTTTCCAATATCAATGAAACCTTTTTTATTCAAGTAGAAATTTAACTTCTATAAATTATTGTAGAAATCGAATATGTCGACGGCAGACTACGAAATATTTCTGGAAAACCACTTTACTTTCTACAAGTAAATATTTCACAAGAGAGGAATCACCTTCAATGAATGCGGGGATAAACCCGGCTTCAACAACAAAATACTCCATGCTCGGTAACTTTAGTGTTCCTGTTTGCTTTTCGAGATTAGGTGCACTCAAACCCCGTGCAAAGAATGCTGGCTTTACGAAAAGGTTAAAGAATTAAGATACATATCCTTTTTTATGAGGAAGCGTGTTTACCGGGGAAGAATCTCACAGAGAAAGATAAATACTTGGAGCTGCAATTTTGAAGAGCGAAACAGGTTTCATTTCGAATATATTTATGATTTTTAGGATTTCAAAAGACGCTTTTTGATATTAGGAGTAGAATAAGGAAAAAATGAAAGTGGGTCTCTTTTGTTAAAGTAGGGATTTATCTGAATGTACTCCACAGTTGTTGATGTAAATTTATAATTTTAGTCTTAACAAGTAATATATAAAAAAAAAAAAATTTAAAGTAAATTCCTACTTCTTCTTTCACTATATTGCAGAAAGTCCTTTTTATAGATAATTTTCATTCATTTTTTTATGTTTATTTGGCGCCATCTATTGGTAGATTGGTGCAAATTAAATCTAAAAAAAACTAAAATTAAGTAATTAAATTTAGTTAATGATTTAATGTTTTAAAAACTGTATTATCATCAAGTGTCATCCACCAAGTTAAAAAAAAAATGTATTTGAACTTGAGTGGATGAATAAAAAAGTATTTTATTAACGATTGAAAATTTGAACAAGATATATAGGAGAATGTGAGCTAATAGAAGGAAAAAAAAAAAAAAATGTGCGTCATGTTTAGCAGAATTTTTTTTTCTCTAGATAAAATTATTTGTTATGTATGAATTGTTGATTTAAAGAGAATAATTTTTATTGTATAGAATTACTTCGCTAACAAATCTTCTAAAGACATTTTTAAGGCTTATTCATTTACCACCAAATGCATTTTGTAGTGCTACTATACGTTAAAATTTATGATTCTATCTTGCTTATATCTAGCGCTCTGGCTCTGGGCTCCTAGTTCGATTCACGGCAGTGCTATGGATTTTCGTAGTGGTTCAGAAACCACTTTAAACCGTAAAGTCCGGTCTAATATGACTACTACTACACCAAGCCATACCAATTCACATGCAACAAATACTATTGTGCATATATATATATGGGGCCTGATGGCGGAGTGATTAGCGTTTGGTACAACAGATTTCTAGTTCGAGTCACTATGGTGCCATGGATGTTTGCAGTGGTTCGAATCCACTTTAAACCGCAGTTTCAGGTCTAATATGACTACTACACCATACCATACCATACCAATGCACATGCAACAAATAACATTGTGCATATATATAAATGTGTGTGTGTAACAAATGTGTGTGTGTGTGTGTGTGTGTGTGTGTGTGTGTGTGGAGCCTGGTGGTCGAGTGATTATCTTTCAGTGCCACATGTTTCGTGTTCGAGTCCTAGCGGTATTATGAATGTTTACAGTGGTTCGGTATCCACTTTAAACAGTAGGTCCTTGCCTAATCTGATTGTAGATCGTCGGGAGTAGGGTTGACAACCCTACCCGTAAAGAGGAAACATCTCCTGTTCAAAAATCTGTTATTAGGCAGACGACTTTGTCCCACCAAGGGGCTGTTGCGCCAATGAAGAAGAAGAAGAATCTTGTTGATGATTTGCATTTATATGTATGAGGTAAAGCAGGAAAACTTGTAAATAGACGATAGAGACACAAGAATGCAGTTAAAATTCATTTGTCTATTGATCCCCCCATATTTCAATTATAAAGCATGGATATATTTTAATCATAAATATTTTATTACTTTTACATCTTTAAAAATTAGGCGTTTTCGACCTCTCATACATTACATGGTTTAAGTTGAAATCTGTGTAAACCAGATTAGCTTTTGTCCTTTAACATTATATAAATTAATAATTAAAAAAAAATAAATATCTAAATTTTAAGATGAACTAATATGAAAATGTGTATTAAATAAATAACTTCTTCCTTTGAATAATATACAATCTACTACCCAACGATTGTTTAAGCTTTATTATAGGTTTCTTAGAAACTAATGATTATTTATGGACTACAGAATACAGGAATCGAATCACTTATGATAAACTTGTCAAAGATGTAAGTATGTGGTAGAAGATTGTTATTGTTGTTTTATGGTTTAAGTGCCAGAGAATATAGTATAGACCAATAGACCATAGAATATAGACCAAGGGACCAAACAATTTGGGCCAAGATTGTTGGGCCAAACAATTAAGAAACAATTTTTTTTTTTTTTTGCTTTAAGAAATTTTCCAATAGAAATGGTTCCAGGTTAAAATGTCATTGCTAATTTAATTTTATTAAAACTTTAATCTTAAATCATTATCATTATTAAATTCCGCTGACATTGATGGCTTAAACAGACATAGGCAGCTGTAAGCGTAATTTCACCTTAAGTAAATGACATGATGACATTAAGTAATTGACATGACACAAATGTCCATTGCACCACCGGGACTCGAACCTGTGTTACCGAGGGCCAAAGCACTAGCCGTTCGGCCAGTCGGGTCCCGTATTCGACAATATTAAAATAACATTATTTATGTCTGCAGAATGCTGCAAAGCCAACATCAAGAAAACCTAAACCACTAGAATTTTTACTTGCTTTATGAGCATAGAAATGCACGCTATGACAAAAATTAACATACATTCACGGTTAAAAATAATAACCTCAATATTAAATATTAAAAATTGTCTGCGAAATTCCGATTAAGGATTCTTCTATATGGGTGCTAATGATTTTCTTCAAAAGAATGTAAATAACTACGGCAAATTACTTTGATTTCCAATGACCTAGATGCAGCTAAAACGCCTCATTTTTTAAAAACTTCCTATGTTACATTTCTTTACAACTGAGAAAGTCCGAAAGATATAAAAATGTCATTAATAATTTTGTCAGATTTGTTAGAAATTTCAGCAAAATAACAAGCATTGACAAAAAATGTCTATGTATCATTGAACAAGCATTGAAAAAGAATCTGAGAAATATGGCTTTTTTTTTTTTTAGTAATTATTGCTTAATCCAAAATATTTTGTTTCTAAGCTATTAGCTCTTTTTTGATTATTATGTACAATATTAAACAAAATACAGAACCGTGTTCTTCAAGTATAAACTAAGTAAATTGTTTCCCATCCAGACCTAAATTGAAATACAATTGTGCTTCAGTAATTATTGCTTAATCCAAAAAATTTCGCTTACAAACTGTTAGCAGTAGTATCTTCTTTTGATTACTCTGAATCGCATTAAAAATGGTATGTATCTATATTCTTTTAAAGTGATGCGATCAAAATTTGAATATTAAAACCAAAAAATTTCTAACGTACTACGAAAAAAAATACTCGAATATTTTTGATTAAAATACAAATATTTAAGATGTATCTAGGACGTTCTTGTTCTGTCCTATTATGTTAAAATAGGAACTTCTAATTGATACATTAATAAGATATCCATATTTTTATCGACATAGAATAAAATAGGAATATGCTTGGTTTAAAAATTCATTATTCTTCGGTATCTCCTTCACACCTCAATGTTATCAATAATATGTGAAAAGATTCTCCACAGCATCTGATTTCATTACCGCCAAAGTCAAATTTTATCCCGCCACAAAGTCACGTTTTTTGCCCCGAAAGAAATCCCTCGATTTTTCAGCAGATCAGCTTTTCAATTATGCAACAGCACTCTAACCAAAAAATCAGCCACCCAAACCAAAAGCGACTTCCAAAGGGAATAAGTCTTACGTAAGCAAATTGTTGCACATCCAGAATCGAATCGGAACACGGTTGTGCTTCAATAACCATTCCTTCACTTCCACAGAATACTTATCTTCCCGCCGGGATGTTATCAAGGCGTGGAAGAAAGATCTGGTGTTTTACATACTTACATTTTGTAACCTTCCTTTTGATGCTAATGGAACCGAGTGCAAATTCAGAAACCTGCATGTTTTTTCGGAGGGAATTTTTATGAGTTTCTTGTTAGGTACCGCTCATTTAAATCTGGGACTGCACACCTTTTGTTCACACTTTTTTTTTCTTTTTTTGCCACCCCCCTCCTTCCCCTTTTTTTTTTTTTTTTCATTCCCCAGGGAAGTTCTTTATTCGTTTTTAAAGAAAACTGGATTTTTTTTGCTGAGGACACAGGTTCTTTTACCTTGATGGGGAATAGCAGGCTTCATGCCTCTGGGTGAGATGGATGCTTTTATGTGTTTTATTTTTATTTTTATGGATGTAGAGTGTTTCTACTTCTTTGAAGTAAATAAGGTGAATTTCGAAATGAGTTTCATTTTGTTTATAACAGGGAAGAGTGCAGTTGAATGCGTAAAGTAAAGGAAATTATGCAGGAATTGGATGTCAATGTTATGATAATTGTTGAGAATCCTTTTTGAGTGAAGTAAAAAAAAAAAATTTTTTTCTTCTCTTTTTTGATATAGGTGTATTTCCGATTAAATGAAATATTTACTTTTATATATTTACAATTAAATGAAATTTTTACTTTCAATATATATTTTTTCATTTTATATATTTACATTGTAATATTTTCATTGTTCTTTGTTTAAGTTAACTGTATTGATAAATATTCGATTAAATTTGTTCTTATGTAATGCTTATAAGCATTTCTAATAAGATTTTTAACTTTCTTGTTTTTCTTTTAGTTTTATTATAGAATTTAAAAGAAATATTTAATTTCCTATATTTCCAATTAAATGAATTATTCCTTTTACATATTTCCAATTAAATGAAACATGTATTTCCTATTTAATGAAATATTTCCTTTAAAATTGAAATATTTACTTTCATATATTTCCAATTAACTGTTATATTACCTTTTGTATATTTCCAATTAAATGAAATATTTCCTTTTATATATTTCCAATTAAATGAAATATTTCCTTTTATATATTTTATTCATTTTATATATTTCCTTTGAAATATATTCCTTTTCTAGGTTTTTCTTTGTACAAGTTTACTGTAATTAATAATTATTACTAGATTGATGCTTACATAATGCTTATAAGCAGCTTATATAATGCATTCCTAATAAGATTTTTAAATTCTCGTTTTGTTTTAGATTTATTATAGAATTTAAATGAAATCTTTCTGTAAGATAAAAATAATTATCTTATTCAGAAATAATTCTTATTCAAAATAATTATTATAATCAGAAGTTTTTTTCTTTATAAGTTATGAACACAAAGAATGTAAGCAACGTTTACAATAATACCTGACAAATATAATTAAATATATTCAAAATTCTAAATAAAAAGAACAATAAATTAATTTGCTATACAAAACAACAATATTTTCATTGAATATTCAATTCCCTTGAGATATTTTTTACCTTCATTATTCACTCATATTTTAAAAAAGTATAAACGTTGCGTTCTATTAAAAGTTTTAAGCAGAAAGCTGCAGAAGAAGAAATTCATTTCAGAATTACACATTTCTCACGCATGGAAGGAAACTTCTGATTGTTAAATTAGGGTGTTAAAAGTCTGTTAAAACTTTGATACCTAATCCATTTAGGGATATA
Source organism: Caerostris extrusa (assembly GCA_021605095.1). NCBI lineage: Eukaryota > Metazoa > Arthropoda > Arachnida > Araneae > Araneidae > Caerostris > Caerostris extrusa. The sequence continues at coordinate 52,185 of BPLR01002539.1, forward strand.
TTATCTTTCAGGAAACCTAAACGTGCAAGAAGTAACTGAATAAAAGAACCTTTTTTTTTTCTGTTCTGGTTGAAGTAAAATTAATCAAGAAAAATTCGAAAAGTTAGCTTCACTTTTGCGCCGGCCATCACGAAAACCAACCCTCATAAAAATGCATTACTCATCAAATATTGATCAAGCTGCTTCGTGTTAACGACTTTACCGCCCCAACTCGTGATTCTTCGCAAATTAGGAGAAACCTTGCTTTCTAATTTTTTAATAACATTTCATGCAATTACGATGGTGGAAAAAAAGGTATTGCATTCAAATTATAAAACCCCAAAATCAAGGTACTTTTGATGGTTGGCAAGTGCAAAAACATGGTAGGAATTGCGTTTTCGAATTTCAGGTTGAATCTCAAACAGTGTAATAACTCGGCAAGCTTTGTATGATTTTTGGTTTTATGGGGCAGTTTGGGAAGGACTTTCATGACAGATCACTACAATTAAATTTCGCTTATGTTTACTTTACCCTGCAGAGCACACGAAAGTTAATAAGATGGTTTGCATCATGTATGCAATTGTTCGGCTATCAATTCCTGTGGAGACCTTCATGTTTATCCCATAGTAGTAATTTTGCTCAGATTTGCTAAATAATTCTTTTTTTTTATAACCTTTTTTTTTTGCAGCTTCTTGTGCAGCCATATAAAAAGTAATAGAAAAATACATAAAACCATATACTTCATTTACAATGTAAAATTATTAATGAGAAAATGCTTCGAGTATTGAATGGGGCTATATGTTTTATATCAAAAAAGGTGAAGATTATTTTAATTACGTAATATGCTGAATTAATCTGGAAAAATAATTTCTCAATGAACAATTTTAATAGAATTTTATGATGAAGTGATTCATAAATACATCGGAAAGAAATTGACATTTCATATCCCACTTAGTAGACAGTAACAACATTAGTAGACAAATCCAAACTGTAATTGGTAAATATGGTGCTCATTGTGGTCTCATGGAAGAAGGAAAAAGGAGGGGGCAGCTTCTTTTTAAGAAGCACAAGTAGATAGAAGTCTTATTTGACTCGAGTCGCTGAAAAAGGAGTGCAGTGCCCACCGGGGGAAGTTTTAGGAGAGCATTGTGAATCGTTTGAAAAAGAGAAGAGAATCGTTTTGGAGAATCGTATGGAAGAAACTCGAAAAACTCCCAAGGTATTACGACTCACGAGTCAAGATTCTGAACCTCACAAAAGCAATCGAGTCTCCTCGTCTTTTTGTAATCTAAAATTTGAATATTGAAACGAAAAAAATTTATAATCTACTAATAAAAAAACTCCGAATATTTCTGATTAAATAAAAACCATTTAAGATACATATAAGACATTGTGTTAAAACAGGACATTCTACTTAAGACAGCTATAGGATATTCCAGTTTTTATCGTCATAGAATAAAAAAGAAACATGCTTGGTTTAAAAATTCATTATTCTCCTGAACCTACTTGAAACCTCAATGTCATCAATAATATGTGAGAAACTCTCACAGCATCTTATTTTATTACCGGCAAAGTCAAATTTTATCCCTTCACAAAGTCACGTCTCTGCCCCGAAAGAAATCCCTCGATTTTTCAGATGATCAGCTTTTCAATTATGCAACAGCACTCTAACCAAAAAATCAACCACCCAAACCAGCGAAGTCTTACGTAAGCAAATTGTTGCACATCCAGAATCGAATCGAAACGCGGTTGTGCTTCAATAACCACTCCCTTTACTTCCCCAGAACACTTACCATCACACCGGGATGTCAGCAAGGGGTGGTGGAAAGACCTGGTGTTTTTACATACTCACATTTTGTAACTTTCCTTTTGATGCTAATGGAACTCGAGTGCAAATTCGGAACTCGCGTGCTTTCGCGTACGGAGGGAATTTTTATGAGTTTCTTGCTAGGTACCGCTCATTTAAATCTGGGACTGCACAGTTCACACCTTTTTTTTTTTTTTTTTTGTTCCTTTACCGCCCCCTCCATTCCCTCCCTCTCTTTTTCATTGCCCAGTCAAGGAAACGGGATTTATTTTTCTGAGGACACAGAGTTCTTTCTACCTTGATGGGGAATAGGACGCTACATGCCTTTTGGTGGGGATGGATGCTTTTTTTGTGTTATATTTTATTTTTATGGATGTAGAGTGTTTCTGTTTCTTTCAAGGAAATAAGGTGAATTTGAAATGAATTTAATTTTGTTTATCATAGGAAAGTGTGCAGTCGAATGCTTATAGTAAAGCAAATGATGCAGGAATTGGATGGCAACTTTGTGATAATTGTTGAGAAGTTCTTTTGAATGAAGTAAAAAGTTTTTTCCGTCTTCTCTTTCTTGACATACGAGTATTTCCAATTAAATGAAATTTATATTTTGTATATTTCCAAATAACTGAAATATTTTCTTTTATTCATTTTATATATTTACTTTCAAATATATTCCTTTGTCGTGGTTCTTTGCTCAAGTTAACTGTAATTGATAACTATTCCTATTTCACTACTTATATAATGCTTATATGCATTACTAATAAGATTTTTAACATTCTTCTTTTACTTTTAGATTTATTATAGGATTAAGTGAAATATTTCCTTTTATATATTTCCTATTAAATGAAATGTTTCCTTTTATATATTTTTATTCCTTTTATAAATTTCAATTAAATGACATAATTCCGTTTATATATTTTATTCCTGTTATATATTTCTGATAAAATGAAATAATTAATTTTATAAATTTTATTCATTTTATATATTTGCAATTAAATGAAATATTTCCTTTTATATATTTTATTAATTTTTATATATTTCATTTAAATGAAATATTTTTTTTTATATATGTTATTTCTTTTATATTTTTAGTTTCTTTGAAATATATCCATTTTATCCATTATATCTTTGTTAAGGTTCACTGCAGTTGATAAATATTCCTAATTTGTTGCTTATGTAATTCTTATAATCATTACTAGTAAGATATTTAACTTCCCTTTTTTTTTTTAGAATTATTATAGGAATTAAATGAAATATTTTTAAAAAAAAAAAATTATCTTTTTATTTGAATAAAACAGAAGTTTTTTTCCTTATAACTTATGAACTCAAAAAATGTAAGCAAAGCTGACAATAATACTTGACAAATATAATTGTCTTTTCAAAATTCTAAATAAAATAATAATATCTTTATTTACTATACAAAACAACATTTTCTTGAATATTTAATTCTTTGAGATATTTTTTTACCTTGATTATTCACTCATTTTTTAAAGTGTAAACGTTGCCATTATATTAAAAGTTTTAAGCAAAAATAATTTCAAAAATTACACATTTCTCACGCATGGAAAGAAACTTTTGTTTTTAAATTAGGTTGTTAAAAGTCTGTTAAAACTTTGATACCTAATCCATTCACGGAGATATTATCTTGCAGAAAACCTAAACGTGCTAAAGCAATGAAATAAAAGAAAAATCTTGTTGAAATAAAATTAATGAAAATTTCGAATTTTGTCTGCACTTTTGCACCACCCATCAAAATTAATCAAGAAAATTTCATCAAATATTGTCTGCTACGTGTTTTTGCAGACCAGCCATTTTTCGCAAATTAGAGAAGAAACCGACCCTCGATGGTGAAAAAAATGCATTAAAAACCCCAAAATCAGGGTCAAATGTAGTTGGTCAAGTGCAAAAACGTGGTAAGAATTGCGTTTTAATTTCCTGTTGTTACGTTTTCAAGTAGTATAAAAAAATAAAATAAAACCGTAGCATAAAACCATATACTTCACGTATAATTTTGCTAAATGTAAAATGCGAATATTGAATAATGCAATATGTCTCATATTTCATGCAATTACTGAAAAAAATGTTGCATTTTATAAAAATGAATAAGATTTCATGAAATTACGATGGTGAAAAAAAATGTTGCATTCGAATTATAAAAACCCCAAAATCAGGGTAATTTTTAATGTAGTTGGCTCCAGTGCAAAAACGTGGTAGGAATTGCGTTTTCAAATTTCATTTGAATGTTAAACAGTGTAATAACTCGGCAAGCTTTTAATGATTTTGGATTTTATGGGACAGTTTGGGTAGGACTTTCATGACAGATCACTGCAATTAAATTTCGCTTATGTGGTACCTTACCCTGCAAAGCACATGAAAGTTAATAAGATGGTTTGCATTATGTATGCAATTGTTCAGCTTTTAATTTCTGTGGAGACCTTCATGTTCAGCCCTTAGCAGTCATTTTGTTCAGATTTGTGAAATAATAGGTTTCTTTATAACCGCATTGCAGAAATAAAACTTTTACAGCCATATAAAAAAATAAAATAAAATAATGCATAAAATCATATGCTTCCCGTATAATTTATTGCTATTAATGCAAAAATGCGTAGAATATTGAATAATGCAATATGTTTCATATGAATAAAGACAGTTAAGATTATTTTAACTGCATATGCTGAATTAGTATGTAAGAGTAATTTCTCAATGAGCAATTTAAATATAATTTTTATTATAAAGTGATTTATAAATACATTGGAAAGAATTTTTAGGAATTCTTCATTAGCGCAACAGCCCATGAGGGGGCCAAGGCCGTCTGTCTAATGACAGATTTCAAGACAGGAGATATTTTCTTTTTTTACCTGGTAGGATTGCCATCTCTATATTCAACAAACATATTAGACCAGACCAACCTATTATTTAAAGGGTTTGATGAATCACTACAAATATCCGTGGCACCGCCGGATTAATCCGAAACTATAAGTACCGATAGCATATAAGTAAAAGCTTTCATACTGAGTTAACTAAAAACATCAGTTTCTGCGTTTATATTCCTTTTCCATCTAAATATCAAAATATATGTACAAGTCTTCACTCTACCTAAATTTATCTACAAAATGAAAGGTTTTTACGAATTTGCTACAGTTACTCACTTGTTTAAATAAAAAACTCAAGATTTTCAGCAGATCAGCTTTTTAATTATGTATCAGAAATATAACCTGGAAACTAGCTGGGAAAAAATAGTGAAATTTAAAAGGAAGAAGATTTAAAGTGAGCAAAATGGAATAAAATCGAAACACCTGTTCATTACTTTTTCATTATTTAATTAATAAACTCCATTGTACATATTTCATTACTTACGAAGTCAAATTTAATCCTGAATTTGTCACAAAGTCACGGCATTATTTCCGCAAGAAAAAAATCACTCGATTATTTAGTAGATTATCTTTTCAAATATGCATAATTTGTATAATGTTCTCTACCTGAAAAATCATTTATCCAAAGCAGTGGCCTTCAAGTCTTACAGAAGTAAATTTTTCCATCCAGTATTGAATCTACTGTCGTGTTTTAGTAAAAATTGCTTAAACCAAAAAAATTTAGTTTTATTTATTATTAGCAGCAATAGTGTCTCCTTTTTGATTATTATGAATCGTATTAAAAATGAAGATATTTATAAATATTCTTTTAAAATGATGCAATCTAAATATAACTAAATAAAACTAAAACTTTTTTTTTTTAATGTACTAAGAAAACGCTTTTGAATAATTTCGATTAAAATAAAAACATTTGAGATACATCTGGGGACGTACGTGTTCAACCTTATTATGGGGAAAACGGGAACTTCTACTTAAGACAGTTATAGGATATTCCTTCATCTATTAATAAGACACCTATAGGATATTCCTTCATCTACTATTAAGAAACCCATAGAATATTCGTTCATCTAATATTAAGATACCACAAGAATATGCATTCATCTATTATTAAGACACCTATAGAAAAGAATAGCAATATCCTTGGTTTAAAATTCATTATTCTCTACTTCCTCTTGCACACCTCAATGCCATCAATAATATGTGAAGAAACCACAGCATCTGGTTTCATCATCCTCGAGAGCATCTGATTTCATTACCGGAAAAGTCAGAAATTTTTCCCCTCACAAAGTCACGTCTTTACCCCGCCCGAAAGAAATCCCTCAATTTTTCAGCAGATCAGCTTTTCAATTATGCAACAGCACTCTAACCGAAAAATCAGCCACCCAAACCAGCGACTTCCAAAAAGAATAAGTCTTACGTGATCAAATTGTTGCACATCCAGAATCGAATCGGTTGTTCTTCAATAACCATTCCTTTACTTCCCCAGAATACTCACCGATCCTGCCGGGATGTTAGCAATGGGGTGGAAGAAAGACCTGGTGTTTTATATAATTGCATTTTTGTAACCTTCCTTTTGATGCTAATGGAACCCGAGTGCAAATTCGAAACCTGCATGCTTTCGCGTACGGAGGGAATTTTTATGAGTTTTGCTAGGCACCGCTGATTTAAATCTGGGACTGCACAGTTCACACCTTTTTGTTCTTTTTTGGTCCTTTACCACACCTTCCTTTTTTTTTCTTTCCCGAGGCAAAGTTCTTTTTTTGCGTTTTTGAAAACGGGATTTTTATTTTGTTGAGGCCACAGAGTTAGGGTTCCTGCCTGGGGTTTGAGATGGATGCTTTTTTTTTCTGGTTGAAGTTAAATTAATCAAGTAAAATTCGAAAAGTTGGCTGCACTTTTCGCACCAGCCATCACGAAACTAGACCTCATAAAATGCATTACTCATCAAATATTGATCAAGCTGCTTCGTGTTAACGACTTTACAGCTCCAACTCTTGATTCTTTGCAAATTAGGAACTAGAAACTTGCTTTCTAATTTTTAATAAGATTTCATGCAATTATGATGGTCAAAAAAATATATTGCATTCAAACTATAAAAACCCAAAAATCAGGGTAATTTTTGGATGTAGTTGGCAAAGGGCAAAAACGTGGTAGGAATTGCATTTCAAATTTCATGTTGAATCTTAAAGTAGTATAATAACTCAGCAAGCTTTGAATGCTGTTTTGGGTTTTATGGGACAGTTTGAGTAGGACTTTCATGACAGATCACTGCAATTAAATTTCGCTTGTTTGGTACTTTACCCTGAAGAGCACACGGAAGTTAATAAGAAGGTTGGCCTCATGTATGCAATTGTTCGGCTATTCATTTCTGTGGAGACCTTCATGTTAAGCCCATAGTATTCATTTTGCTCAGGTTTGCTAAATAATTGGTTTCTTTATAACTGTATTGCAGCAATAAATTTTGTGCAGCCATATAAAAGTAACAGAAAAGAATACATAAAACCATATACTTCATGTACAATTATTAATGAGAAAATGCTTCCGAGTATTGAATAGGGCTATATGTTTTATAACAAAAAAAGTGAAGATTATTTTAATTACTTAATATGCTGAATTAATCTGAAAAATAATTTCTCAATGAACAATTTTAATAGAATTTTATGATGAAGTGATTCATTCATACATCGGAAAGAAATTGACGTTTCTTATCCCACTTAGTAGACAGTAACATCTAGACCAAATTTCGTTTATGTGGTATTTTTACCTTGCAGAGCACACGAAAGTTAATCAGATGGAACGCATTATGTATGCAATCGTTCGGCTGTTAATTTCTGTGAAGACCTTCATGTTAAGTCCATAGTAGTCATTTTGCTCAGATTTGCTAAATAATTGGTTTCTTTATAACCGTATTACAACAATAAAACTTTTACAGCCCTATAAAAATAATAACGAAAAACGCATGAAGCTCAATGAAAAATTCGAAAATAGTTTTTACTATGAAGTGATTCATAAAAGTATTGAAAAGAACTTTTAGAAATTTTCTTCTTCATTAGCGCAACAACCCCATGGCGGCCAAGGCCGTCTGCCTGATGGCAGGTTTTGAGGCAGGAGATGATTTTTTTTTAACTGGTAGATTTGCCATCCCTACATTCAGCAAATTTATTAGACCGAACCATGCTATTTAAAGGGGTAGTGAATCACTACAAATATCCATGGCACCGCCGCATTAATCTGAAATCTGTAGTATATAATTAATTTCTTTCATACTTGAGTTACTAAAAACATCAATGTCAGTATTTGTAATACTTCCTTCCCCATCCAAAATATTATCAAAAATATGTAGAAGTTTTCACACTATCTGAATTTATCTACAAAATGAAATTTTTTACTGATTTATGACAGATTCCCTTTTTATCACAAAGAAATCACTCGATTTTCAGTAGATCAGCATTTCAATTATGCAACAGGACTCTAACCGAAAAATCAGCCACCCAAACCAGCGAGTTCCAAAAGGAATAAGTCTTACGTAAAGCAAATTGCTGCACATCCAGAATCGAATCGAAACACGGTTTGTGCTCAATAACCATTCCTTCACATACTCAGAATACTTACCATCCCGCCGGGATGCCAGCAAGGGGTGGAAGAAAGACCTAGTGTTTTACATACTGACATTTTGTAACCTTCCTTTTGATGCAAAATGGAACTCGAGTGCAAATTCTGAACCTTCATGCTTTCGCGTACGGAGGGATTTTTTATGAGTTTCTTGCAAGGTACCGCTCATTTAAATCTGGGAGATGCACAGTTCACCTTTTCGTTCTTTTTTATTCCCTTACCACCCCCTGTCATCCCTTTTTATTCATTCTCCAGGCACTTTCTTTATGCGTTTTTGAAGAAAACGGGATTTATTTGCTGAGGACACAGAGTTAGGTACTTTCACCTTGATGGCGAATAGGTACTTTCACCTTGATGCGTTTTTGTGTTTTATTTTATTTTATGAATGTTGAGTGTTTCTGTTTCTTCGAATTTCGAAATAAATTTAATTTTTATTTATGATGGGGGGAGAGTGCAGTATACAGAATAAAAAATAAAGCAAATTATTCCCTGGTTTGAGGGTCAACTTTATGAAAATCTTTGAGAAGTGAACTAAACAAAATCCAGAACAGGCATCTTCAAGCCTTAACAAAGTAATGAATTTTCCAACCAGACCCGAATAGAAATGCTGTTGTGTTTTTTAGTAATTATTACTTATCCAAAAATTTCACTTACAAACTATCAGTAAGTAGTTTTTTATTTTTACTGAATCTTAATAAAAAATGAATTTATTTTTATATATATTCCTTTAAAAGTGATGCAATTTAAAATTTGTTTATTAAAACCAAAAAAATTTCTATTGTACTAAGAAAAAAAAACGTATTTATTTGATTAAAATAATAACATTTAATGTACATTTAGCATGTTCGTATTCTGTTCTTTTATGGGAAAAATAGGGACATCTAATTAAGACACCTATAGGATATTCCTTCATCTACTATGAAGACACTATGGGATATTCCATTATCTACTAGTAAGGCCCCCATAGACACATACACATAAGGCACATATAGACCACCATTTAAGACACATACAGGATATTCACCTATTATTAAGACACCTGTAGAATAAAAAAAAGGAATATCCTTAGTTTAAAAATTCATTATTAATCACACCTATCTAATTCACACCTCAATGTCATCAATAATATGTGAAGAAATTCTCAGAACATCTGATTTTATTACCTGCAAAGTCAAATTTTATACCGAATTCGTCCCAAAGTCACGTCTTTACCCCGGCCGAAAGAAATCACTCGATTCTTCAGCAGATCAGCTTTTCAATTATGCAACAGCACTCTAACCGAAAAATCAGCCACCCAAACCAACGACTTCCAAAGGAATAAGTCTTACGTAATCAAATTGTTGCACATCCAGAATCGATTCGAACACACGGTTGTGCTTCAACAACCATTCCTTTGCGTCCCCACATTACCTACCTTCCCGCAGGGATGTCAGCAAGGGGTGGAAGAAAGACCTGGTGTTTACATACTCACATTTTGCAACCTTCCTTTTGATGCTAATGGAACTCGAGTGCAAATTCAGAACTTGCATGCTTTCGCGTGCGGAGGGAATTTTATGAGTTTCTTTGCTAGGTACCGCTCATTTAAATCTGGGACAGCACAGTTCACACCTTTGTGTTCTTTTTTTTTTTTTGTCCTTTTTACCACCCTTCCCTTCTTTTTTTTTTCATTCCCCAGGCAAGTTCTTTATGCGTTTTGAAGAAAACGGGATTTATTTGCTGAGGACAAGGAGTTAGGTTCTTTCACCTTGATGGGGAGTAGGACGCTTCATGCCTCTGGGTGGGATGGATGCTTTTTTGGGTTTTTATTTTTATTTTATGGATGTAGAGTGTTTTTATTTCTCTGAAGGAATTAAGGTGAATTTCGAAATTAATTTGATTTTATTTATGACAGGAACAAGGGTAGTCGAAAGCTTAAAGTAAAGCAAATTATGCATGACAATTGGATGTCAACGTTATGATAATTGTTGAGAATCCTTTTTGAGTGAAGTAAAAAAATATTCTTTTTTTTTCGTCTTCTCTTTCTTGACATAGCAGTATTTCCGATTAAACAGAAATATTTACTTTTATTTATTTTCAATTAAATGAAATATTTACTTTTATACATTTTATTCATTTTATATATTTTATTTTTATCCTTTATTCCTTTATATATGTCCTTTTTGAAATATTTTCTTTTTCATGGTTCTTTTGTTCAGGTTAACTGTAATTAATAACCATTTCTAGTTTGCTGCTTATAATAATGCTTACAAGTATTACTAATAAAATTTAATAGCTTGATCATTGTTCTTTTAGATTTATTATAATTTAAATGAAATATTTCCTATTATAAATTTCCAATGAAATGAAATATTTCCTTTTATATATTTTCAAATAAATGTAATATTTAATTTTTTATATATTTCAATTTGAAATAGCTTTTATATTTGCAATTAAATGAAATATTTCATTTTATACATTTCCAACTAATGAAATATTTAATTTTTATACATTTCCAACTAATGAAATATTTACTTTTATATATCTTATTCATTTTATATATTTACTTGAAATATATTCCTTTTCATGGTTCTTTGTTCAAGTTAACCGTAATTGATAACTATTCCTGGTTTGCTACTTATTTGCCAATAGTTATAAGCATTACTAACAAGATTTTTAACTTCTCGGTTTCTTTTAGATTTATTATAGATTTAAGTGAAGTATTTCCTTTTATATATTTCAATTAAATAAAATATTTCCTTTCTATATCTATTTTATATATTTCCAATTAAATGAAATATTTCCTTTTATTCATTTTATATATTTGGAATTAAATAATTTTTATATATTTTATTCCTTTTTATATATTTTAATTAAATGAAATATTTTTTTTATATTTTTTATATATTTCCAATTAAATGCAATATTTCCTTTCAAATATATCCCTTTTCCTGGTCTTTGTTAAAAATGACTCTAATAGATAAATATTCCTAATTTTTCTGATTATGTAATCCTTATAATAATTATTAATAAAATACTTAACTTTCCTTTTTTTCTTTTAGAATTATTATAGGAATTAAATGAAATATTTCTGTAAAATAAAAATAATTATCTTTCTAATTGAATAAATTCCGAAATTTTTCTTTATAACGTATGAACTCAAAAATATAAGCAGTGTTGGAATAATACCTGACAAATATTAATAATTTTCAATTCCAAATAAAAGAACAATATGTTTATTTACTATACAAACAACATTTTCATTGAATATTTAATTCCCTTGAGATATTTTTTTACTTTCTTATTATTTTTTAACGTTAACGCTGCATTCTATTAGTTTAAAGCATAAAGCTACAGAAAAAGAAATTCATTTCAAATTACATTTCTCACGCACGGAAGCAAACTTTTGTTTGTTAAATTAGGGTGTTAAAAAGTCTGTTCAAACTTTGAAACTAATCCATTCACGGAGATATCATGCAGGAAACCCAAACGTGCAGAAACAACGGAATAAAAAATTTTTTTTTCTGGTTGAAGTAAAATTAATCAAGAGAAATTCGAAAAAGTTGACTGCACTTTTACCAGCCATCACGAAACAAACCCTCATAAAAATGCATTACTCATCAAATATTGATCAAGCTACTTCGTGTTAACGACTTACAGCCCCAACTCGTGATTCTTCGCAAATTAGGAGAAGCATTGCTTTCTAATTTTTTTAATAAGATTTCATGCAATTACGATGGTCAAAAAATATGTGCATTCAAACTATAAAAACCCAAAAATCAGGGCATTTTTGATGCTTAAGTTGGCAAGGGCAAAAACGGGGTAGAATTGCATTTTCAAATTTCATGTTGAATCTTAAGCAGTGTAATAACTCGGCAAGCTTTGAATGATTTTGGGTTTTATGGGACAGTTTGGGAAGATACTTTCCTGACAGATCTCTGCAATTAAAATTTCACTTTTTATTGGGGCTTTTCTCTGCAGAGCACACGAAGAAGTTAATAAGATGGTTTTGCATTATTTATACAATTGTTGGGCTATTAATTTCTGGAGACCTTCATGGTAAGTCCATAGTAGTCATTTTGCTCAGATTTTGCTAAAAAATATTGCATTGGTGAATTTTATAACCGTATAACGAAAAAATGCTTTGAATATTGAATAGGGCCCACCATCAATACAATTTAATCTAATAAATGAACAATTTTAATAGAATTTTTATGATGAAGTGATTTATAAATACACCGGAAAGAAATTGTCGTTTCTTATTCCACTTGGTAGACAGTAATATCTAGATCAAGTACAAAAATCGATGTGGTCTCATGCAAGAAGGAGGGGCAGCTTAGGTTTAAGAAGCACACGTAGTTGGAAGTGTTGTTTGACTCCGAGTCAATTAAGTAGGAGTGCAGTGCCTACGGTGAGGAGTTTTAGGGAAATTATCTGCGCATTTGAGAATCTATGGAAGAAAACCGGGAAACTCCCACAAAGGTATTACGACTCTGAAGAGAACATCACAAATGCAATCGAGTCTCCCTCGTCTTTTTAAAATCTAAAATTAAATTGAAAACATTTAAGATACATCCAGGAGTTATTATGTTAAATTCTAATTATTCACATTAAAATAAAATATAGGAATATCCTTGGCTTAAAATTCATTATTCTCCAGAATCTCGTTCACACCTCAATGTCATCAATAATATGTCCTCCACAGCATCTCATTTCATTACCGGCAGTCAAATTTTATCCCGTCACAAAGTCACGCTTTTGACCCGACCCGAAAGAAATCACTCGATTTTTCAGCAGATCAGCTTTTAAATTATGCAACAGCACTCTAACCGGAAAATCAGCTACCCAAACCAGCAACTTCCAAAAGGAATAAGTCTTACGTAAGCAAATTGTTGCACATCAGAATCGAATCGGAACACAGTTGTTCTTCAACAGCCATTCCTTTACTTCCCCAGAATACTTACCATCCCCGGGATGTCAGCAAAGGGGTGGAAGAAAGACCTGGTGTTTACATACTCACATTTTGCAACCTTCCTTTTGATGCTAATGGAACCCGAGTGCAAATTCAGAAAATATTATGCTTTCGCGTACGGAGGGAATTTGTATGAGTTTCTTGCTAGGTACTGTTCATTTAAATCTGGGACTGCACAGTTCACACCTCTTCGTTCTTTTTTTTGTTGTTCCTTTACCATCCCCTCCCCTTCCTTTTTTTCATTCCCCAGGGCTAGTTCTTTATACGTTTTGAAGAAAACGGGATTTATTTTGCTGAGGACACGGAGAGATAGGTTCTTTTTCCCCTTGATGGGGAATAGGATGTTCCATTCATCCTTTTTTTTTTTTTCTTGTATTTTATTTTATTTCATGGATGTAAAAGTGTTTCTTTGAAGGAAACAAGGTCAATTTCGAAATGAATTTTATTTTATTTATGATAGCAAAGTGTGTAGTCTTGGGCATAAAGTAAAGCAAATTATGTAGGAACTGGATGTCAATTTTATGACAATTGTCCAGAATTCTTTGAGTGAAGTAAAATTTTTTTTGTTTTTTTTCTTTCTTGGCATAGTCTTTTAATAAATTATACATCTAGAGTGTTTTGATTGTAAATCGAATTAAAAGGAATTTGAGAAATATGGTTGTTTAATAATTATTGCTTATTTACAAAATTTCTTTTCTAAGCTATTAGTAAAGGATAGTATCTTCTTTTTGATTATTATGAATAATATTAAATAAAATCGAGAACAGTGATCTTTAACTGTTAACTAAAGTAAAATTATTTCCCATCTACACCAGAATCGAAAAATATTGTGTTTAGTAATTATTGCTTAATCCAAAACATTTCGCTTACATACTATTAGCAAGCAGTAGCATCTTCTTTTGATTATTGTGAATCGTATTAAAAAAAAATCTATATTCTTTTAAAATGATGCGATCAAATTTTGAATATTAAAACCAAAAAAATTTCTAATGTACTACGAAAAGAAAAATACTCGAATAATTTTGATTAAAAAACGAACATTTAAGATGTAACTAGGACATTCTTGTTTTGTCATATAATGTTAAAATATGCATTCCTAATTAAGACACCTAAGAATATTCTGTGTTTATAGTCATAGAATAAAATAGGAAAATCCTTGATTCAAAAATTCATTATTCTCCAGAATCACCTTCACACCTCAATGTCATCAATAATATGGGAAAAATTCTCCACACCATCTGATTTCATTACCGGCAAAGTCAAATTTTATCCCCTCACAAAGTCCCGTCTTTTCCCCGGCCCGAAAGAAATCACTCGATTTTTTAGCAGATCAGCTTTTCAATTATGCAACAGCACTCTAACCGGAAAATCAGCCACCCAAACCAGCAACTTCCAAGAGGGATAAGTCTTACGTAAGCAAATTGTTGCACATCCAGAATCGAATCGGAACACAGTTGTTCTTCAAGTTAGCCATTCCTTTACTTCCCCAGAATACTTACCATCCCGCCGGGATGTCAGCAAGAGTGGAAGAAAAGACCTGGTGTTTTACATACTTACATTTTGTCACCTTCCTTTTGATGCTAATGGAACCCGAGTGCAAATTCGGAACTGCATGCTCTCGCGTACGGAGGAATTTTTATGAGTTTCTGGCTAGGCACCGCTCATTTAAATTTGGGACTGCACTGTTCACACCTTTTCATTCTTTTTTGTTCCTTTATCACCACACCCTCTCTTCCTTTTTTTTTCATTCCCCAGGCAAGTTCTTTATGCGTTTTTGAAGAAAACGGGATTTATTTTGCTGAGGTTCTTTCACCTTTATGGGGAATACGACACTTCATGCCTCTGGGTGGGATGGATGCTTTTTTGTGATTTATTTTATTTTACCTATGCAGAGTGTTTCTGTTTCTCGGAAGGAAATATGGGAATTTCGAAATGAATTTAATTTTGTTGATGACAGGAAAGAGAGTAGTCGCATGAATAAAGTAAAGCAAATTATGGAGAATTGGATGTCAACTGTATGTTAATTGTTGAGAATCCTTTCTGAATGAAGTAAAATTTATTTTTTTCATCTTTTAATTGTTGGATAGTAGTTTTATAATAAATTATACACCTGGAGTATTTTTGGAAATAAAATTTAAAAGAAAATTGGAATAATTACATTGCTTATAAAGTTAAATTTTAGAGTAAACTCGTCACTTCTTTGTTTCGGCGCGAAAGAAATCATTCCATTATTTAGTAGATTAGCTTTTTCAAATTAAGCAGCTCTTTTTCTATACGAAAAATAAATTACCCAAAACAGTTATGTTTAACTTAAATGATTTTCAGATTTAGTTGCTTCTAAATTTTTCCCATCCATACCTGAACCGAAATATGGTTGTGTTTCTGTAATTATTCCTTAATCCAAGAAAAAAATTGATTTTCAAACTATAGCAAACAGAAGTATCTTCATTTTGATTATTATGAATCGGGTTAAATAATTTAGTTATTTATATATATCTCTTTTAAAATGATGCAAATAAATTTTGATTAAATAAATTTTTGATTAAAATATAAACATTGAACCTACATGTTCTGTCCTATTATGTTAAAATAGGAACTTTTGATTGAGACACCTATAAGATAATCTAATGAGTTTTTATCGACATAGAATAAAAAGGACTATCCTTCATTTAAAATTCATTATTCTCCAGTACCTCTTTCACACCTCAATTTCCTCAATACTATGTGAAGAAATTCTCCACAGCATCTGATTTCATTACCGGCAAAGTCAAAATTTTATCCTGCCACAAAGTCACGTTTTGCCCCGAAAAAATCCCTCGATTTTTCAGTAGATCAGCTTTTCAATTATGCAACAGCACTCTAACCGAAAAAATCAGCCACCCAAACCAGCGCCATCCAAAAGGAATAAGTCTTACGTAAGCAAATTGTTGCATATTCATATCGGAACACGGTTGTGCTTCAATAACCCTTCCTTTACTTCCTCAGACTACTTACGATCCCGCCGGGATGTCAGCAAGGGTGGAAGGAAGACCTGATGTTTTACATACTTACATCTAGTCACCTTCCTTTTGATGCTAATGGAACTCGAGTGCAAATTCAGAAACCTGCTTGCTTTCGCGTACGGAGGGAATTTTTATGAGTTTCTTGCTAGGTGCCGCTCATTTAAATCTGGCACTGCACAGTTCACCCCTTTTCGTTATTTTTTTGTTCTTTTACCATCCCCCCTCCTTTTTTTTTTTTTTTTTCATTCTCCAGACAAGTTCTTTATGCATTTTTGAAAAAAACGGGATTTATTTTGCTGAGGACATGAAGATTGGTTCTTTCACTTTGATGGAAATAGGACGCTTCATGCCTCTGGGTGGGATGGATGCTTTTTTTGTGTTTTATTTAATTTTCTGGATGTAGAGTGTTTCTATTTCTTTGAAGGAATTAAGGTGAATTTCGAAAATAATTTGATTTTATTTATGACAGGAACAAGGGTAGTCGAATGCTTGAAGTAAAGCAAATTATACAGGAACTGGATGTCAATGTTATGATAATTGTTGAGAATCCTTCATGAGTGAAATAAAAATGCCTCTTTTTTCTCATCTTCTTTTTCTTGAAATGCGAGTATTTCCAAATAAACGAAATATTTTCTTTTATATATTTCCAGTTAAATGAAATATTTACTTTTATATATTTTATTCATTTTATATATTTCCTCTGAAATATATTCCTTTTTCCGTTTTTTGTTAAAGTTGACAATTAATAGCTATTACTAGTTTGCTGCTTATGTAATGCTTATAAGCATTACTAATAATAATTTTAAAATTACTTCCACTTTTACTTCACTTTACTTTTTATTTTAAATACCAATTTAATAATAATTTTTTTTTTTCTTTTAAATTTATTATGGGATTTAAATGAACATTTCTGTAAAAAAATAATTATCTTTTTAGTGGAATAAAAATACGATATTTTTTCTTTCCAACGCATGAACTCCAAGAAAATAAGAAAAGCTGATAATAATACCTGAAAAAATATAATTAACTTTTCAAAATTCTAAATAAAAGAACAATATCTTTATTTACTATACAAAACAACAGTATTTTCATACAATATTTAATTCCCTTGAGATATTTTTTAACTTTCATTATTCACACATTTTTTAAAGTATTAATGTTGCATTCTACTAAAGTTTCAAACAGAAAACTACAGAAAAGAAATTCATTTCAGAAATTACACATTTCTCACGCACGGAAAGAAACTTTTGTTTGTTAAATTAGGGTGTTAAAAACTCTGTTAAAACTTTGCTACCTAATCCATTCACGGAGATATTATCTTGCAGGAAACCTAAACGTGCAATAGTAACGAAATAAAATAATTTTTGTTCTGGTTGAAGTAAAATTCGAAAAGTTGGCTGCACTTTCGCCCAGCCATCACGAACCCGACACTCATCAAAATGCATTACTCATCAAATATTGATCAGGCTGCTTCGTGTTAACGACTTTACAGCCCCAACTCGGGATTCTTCGCAAATTAGAAGAGAAACTTGTTTTCTAATTTTTTAATTAGATTTCTTGCAATTACGATGGTGAAAAAAAAAATATTGCATTCAAATTATAAAAACCCAAAATCTGGGTAATTTTTATGTAGTTGGCAAGTGCGAAAACGTGGTAGGAATTGCGTTTTTAAATTTTCATGTTGAATCAAAAAACAGTGTAATAACTCCGCGAGCTTTGATTGCTTTTGGGTTTTATGGGACAGTTTGGGAAGGACTTTCATGACAGATCACTGCAATTAAATTTTCGCTTATGGAGTACTTCACCTTGCAGAACACAGGAAAGTTAATAATATTGTTTTGTATTATGTATGCAATTGTTCGTCTGTTAATTTCTGTGGAGGCTTTATATGCTAAGCCCATAGAAAGTCGTTTTGCTCAGATTTGCTAAATAATTGCTTTCGTTATAATCGTACTGAAGCAATAAAATTTTTGCAGCCATATAAAAATTACAGAAAACAACGCATAAACCATATACTTCTCGTACAATTTAATGCTATTAATGCAAAAATGCGTAGAATATTGAATATAGCAATATCTTTTATATGAATAAAGACAATTAAAGATTATTTTCACTACAGGTGCTGAATTAGTGTGGAAGAAAATGTCTCAATGAAAAATTTCAGTATAATTTTTATGATGAAGTGATTGATAAATACATTGGAATCCACTTTTAGAATCATTTTTCCTTAGCACAACAACCTCATGGCGGGCCAAGGACGCCAGTCTACTGGCAGATTTCGAGACAGAAGGTGTTTTCGTTTCATGGGGGTAGGGTTGTCAGCACTACACGCAACGCTTTATTATCATGTTAGACCGGGACCTACGGTGCAAAGTGAATGATTCAGAACCACAACAAACATCCATGGCTCCACCAAAACTCTCGAGCCCGAAATCTGGGTTGCCTGAGCACCAGAGAGATAATCACTCTGGTCATTCAATTCCAATGAAAAAAAAAAACTTTTACCTTTAATTGGTAGGACTGTATGAAATAATTTAGCACCTTACTTAATACTTTATATGATTATATAAAATGTTAGTGAAATGTATACAAAAAGGGAAATATATCAAGTTTAATATTTTCTTTTTTGTCTTGATATGCATGCTAATATAATTTTAAATATTTTCAAAAAAAAAAATTAAAAAAAGTTTATGTTAAAGAAATTTCATATTCTTGCTAAAAATATATTTAAGAATATGATTCTAGTACTAATGAAATTGTATTGTTGTATGAAATTATATTTATAATGAAATTTATAGAGAAATTATATTTATAATGAAATTTATAGTGAAATTATATTTATAAGGAAATTTATAGAGAAATTATATTTATACTGAAATTTATAGTGAAATTATATTTATAAGGAAATTTATAATAAAAACGATTTTATAATGAAATTTATAGTGAAATTATATTTATAATGAAATTTATAATAAAATGATATTTATAATGAAATTTATAATGAAATGATATTTATAATGAATTTAGGATCAAAATTATATTTATAATGAAATTTTTATAATGAAATAATATTTATAATGAAAGGATGGTTAAAAATGAAATGATATTTATAATGAAACGATAGTTAAAATGAAATGATATTTATAATGAAATTTATAATGAAAAATTATATTTATAATGAAACGATATTTATAATGAAATAATATTTATAATGAAATTTATAATGAAATAATATTTATAATGAAATATTTATAAGGAAATTTATAGTGAAATCATATTTATAATGATTTTTATAACGACATAATATTTATAATGAATTTTATAACGGCATGATATTTACAATAAATTTCTAATGAAAATGATATTTATAAAAATAATAAATATCATTTAAATGAAAACCGGCTACAAATTGTACGTACATATGAAAGCATATTATATAATTTTTTTTAATAAATATAACATTAATAACTTTATATTACAATATATAATATATCATTATATAGTGTAAAATACAATTTCTCGACAATTAAAGGAAAAAAAATATCAGCATCTATAACTATATTTCACATATATTTGTTCTATGTAATTAACCATAATTCTATCCATTTAAGATTGCAAAAATTTGAAATTAAATCGAAAATGAAACGTTACTTAAAAATCGAAAATGAAAGACATTATTTCTGTGGAGTATTTAATAATGCTCTTGGGAAGCCAAATACATATTTTAAAATTCGTGACAAAAAGTTGACGTGATGAAAGCTTAATTATGAAAAAATTTGTTTTTGCTCCGTAGTTTGAGTTTTGTAAGCAGCAAGTTCATAGAACCTTTTATTTAAAAATCTACTCAGTCCAAAGTTTATTTTTGAAGAAGCAAAAAGAAAATTTTCTTTTTATTCATCAAAGTATCCAGAAAATAAAATTTCAACTTCTTTCTCCTGAAGAACCCTATTTCTAATTAAATATCCGTTATCAAAAATTGCCTTTGAAACTCATTCTGCAGATCTATCGACTGCAAAACAAAAACAAAAGAAGGCACATCCTGTATTTCCCAATTTGTCGACTTGATCCATTTTCAGGGCCGCGAATTCAAGCAGCAGAAATTAGATCTGATTCAACCATTCCTTGCAGTAGGGAAGAAAAGGGATTTGGCAAGGAGAGGTAACGAATTTCATCCGGAACGTGTTCTTTCATTTCAGCTGCGCTAAAGAGGATTATTGTTTCTTCTCCCTTCTTTCATCATCTTACCTCGGTGACCCTAACTGACCATCTGTCGTCACCAACGCACGGACGGAAAGGAGATTATGTGCTCGGATTTCTTTTTCAGGCTTATTATTGCTGTCAAAGTTCCACGCAGAACTTTTTTTCCCCTTTGTCTCTGGGAGACTTATTTTGAAGGGACATTGTATCCTACTTTGTTGGATGATGGATATGACGTTAAGTTGGGATGCGATTTTTGTATTGGACCCAAATTTGTTTTTCTTCCCTATAGCGTAATAAAAAATGAAACAAAGAAAATATGAAAAGAGTGTAGTACATTCTCCATTTGATTGATATATTTTTGAGACGTATACAGGATTTATCAAAAGTTGAAAAAATTTATTTATCAAATTAAAAAAATTATATAATTTGTTTATAGATGTACGTACATTTTGTATATTTTTTTCATTTAAATGATATTTATAAATTTCATCATAAATATTATTATTATTATAAATCTCACTGTAAACATAATTCCCTTATAAAAACATTTCCTCATAAATATCATTATAAATATTATTTCCTCATAAATTTCATTACAAATAACATTTCATTATGCATTTCATTATATTTATCATTTCATAAAACAATACAATTTCGTTAATACTGAAATCATATTCTTAAATTTGAAGATTGTATAATTAAAATCGAAAATGAAAGACACTATTTCTGTGGTGTATTTAATAATGCTTTTCTGTGGCAAATAAAATTAATTATCTTAAAATTCCAAGAAAAAATGCCATGTTAAGGGTTTAACTTAACAGGGATGTTACCATGGTTGAATTTGCCATGGTGCCATGATGAACTCATGGCTTAACTGTGATATAAAGTTGTTTTTCAGCTGTTATTTTAATTATCATTTGAAGTTTTATAAATAGGCAAGTCCACAAGGTTTTTTTTTTTCATTTAAAAATATCTATTCTGTCCAAAAATAAAAAGCACGACATCGTTGTTTTTATTTTTGAAGTAGCCAAGAAATGTTCTTTTTATTCATCAAAGTATCCGGAAAAAAAGTACAACTTTTTTTTTCTTGAAGAACCATATTTCTAATTAAATATCCGTTTTTCAAAAATTGCCTTCAGAACTCATTCTGCAGATCAATCGGCTGCAAACAGACCAAAGAAGGACACATCCTAGATTTCCCAATTTGTCGACCTGATCTATTTTCGGGGACCGAGAATTCAAGCAGCAGAAATTAGATCTGATTCAACCATTCCTTGCAGCGGGGAAGAAAAGGGAGTTGGCAAGGAGGGGTAACGAATTTCATTCGGAACGTGTTCTTTCATTTCAGCTGAGCTAAAGAGGATTGTTGTTTCTTCTCCCTTCTTTCATCATCTTACCTCGGTGACCGTAACTGACCATCTGTCGTCAGCAACGCACGGATGGAAAGGAGATTATGTGCTCGGATTTCTTTTCAGACTTCTTATTGCTGTCAAAGTTCCACGCAGAAATTTTTTTCCCCTTGTCTTTGGGAGACTTATTTTGAAGGGACATTGTATCCTACTTTGGTGGATGAAGGATATGACGTTAAGTTGGGATGCGAATTTTGTATTGGACACATAATTTGTTTTTCTTCTCAGTAGTGCGATAAAAAATGAAACGAAGAAAAATATGAAAAGAGTGTAGCTGAAATTTTTCATTTGATTGATATATTTTTGAGATGTATACAGGCTTTATCAAAAAAATTGAAAATTTATTCATCATATTAAAAAAACATATGATATGTTTTCAAATGCAAATACATTTTGTACATTTTTCATTTAAATGATACATATAAATTTCATCATAAATATCACATCATTATAAATTTCATCATAAATATCATTTCCTTATAAATTTCATTATAAATTTCTTTATAAATATCATTTCATTATACATTTCCTTATAATTATATTTTCATACAATAATACAATTTCATCCATAAAGGAACCATATTCTTAATTTGAAGACTGCATAATTAAAATCGAAAATTAAAGACAATATTTCTGTGGTGTATTTAATAAATGCTTTGGGAGGCAAACAAAATTAATTATCTTAAAAATTCCAACAAATAGTTACATGGGGAACTGTGATGTTGCCATGGTTGAAATTGCCATAGCGCCATGATGAACTCATGGCTTAACTGTGAGATAAAGTTTGTTTCTGTTGTCATTTTAATTATCATTTGAAGTTTTGTAAATAGGCAAGTCCTCAAGATTTTTGATTTAAAAATCTATTCAATCGACAAAAAAAAAAAAAAAAAAAAAAAGCACGATAACCTTTTGTTTTTATTTTTGAAGAAGCTAAGAAATTTTCTTTTTATTCATCAAAGTATCCGGGAAAAGTAAACTTCTTTTCTTGAAGAACCATATTTCTAATTAAATATCCGTTTTCAAAAAATTGCCTTCAGAACTCATTCTGCAGATCAATCGGCTGCAAACAGACCAAAGAAGGACACATCCTAGATTTCCCAATTTGTCGACCTGATCTATTTTCGGGGACCGAGAATTCAAGCAGCAGAAATTAGATCTGATTCAACCATTCCTTGCAGCGGGGAAGAAAAGGGGAGTTGGCAAGGAGGGGTAAACGAATTTCATTCGAACGTGTTCTTTCATTTCAGCTGAGCTAAAGAGGATTGTTGTTTTCTTCTCCCTTCTTTCATCATCTTACCTCGGTGACCGTAACTGACCATCTGTCGTCAGCAACGCACGGATGGAAAGGAGATTATGTGCTCGGATTTCTTTTCAGACTTTTATTGCTGTCAAAGTTCCACGCAGAAATTTTTTACCCCTTGTCTTTGGGAGACTTATTTTGAAGGGACATTGTATCCTTACTTTGGTGGATGAAGGATATGACGTTAAGTTGGGATGCGAATTTTGTAGTGGACACATAATTTGTTTTTCTTCTCAGTAGTGCGATAAAAAAAATGAAACGAAGAAAATATGAAAAGAGTGTAGCTGAAATTTTTCATTTGATTGATATATTTTTGAGATGTATACAGGCTTTATCAAAAAATTGAAAATTTATTCATCATATTAAAAAACATATGATATGTTTTCAAATGCAAATACATTTTGTACATTTTTTCATTTAAATGATACATATAAATTTCATCATAAATATCACATCATTATAAATTTCATCATAAATATCATTTCCTTATAAATTTCATTATAAATTTCTTTTATAAATATCATTTCATTATACATTTCCTTATAATTATATTTTCATACAATAATACAATTTCATCCATAAAGGAACCATATTCTTAATTTGAAGACTGCATAATTAAAAATCGAAAATTAAAGACAATATTTCTGTGGTGTATTTAATAAATGCTTTGGGGAGGCAAATAAAATTAATTATCTTAAAAATTCCAACAAATAGTTACATGGGGAACTGTGATGTTGCCATGGTTGAAATTGCCATAGCGCCATGATGAACTCATGGCTTAACTGTGAGATAAAGTTTGTTTTTCAGCTGTCATTTAATTATCATTTGAAGTTTTGTAAATAGGCAAGTCCTCAAGATTTTTTGATTTAAAAATCTATTCAATCGACAAAAAAAAAAAAAAAAAAGCACGATAACCTTGTTTTTATTTTGAAGAAGCTAAGAAATTTTCTTTTATTCATCAAAGTATCCGGGAAAAAGTAAAACTTCTTTTTTTCTTGAAGAACCATATTTCTAATTAAATATCCGTTATGAAAAATTGCTTTTGAAACTCATTCTGCAGATCTATTGGCTGAACACAAGCCAAAGAAGAAACATCCTGGATTTCCCAATTTGTCGACCTGATCCATTTTCAGGGCCTCGAATTCAAGCAGCAGAAATTAGATCTGATTCAACCATTTCTTGCAGCAGGGAAGAAAAGGGAGTTGGCAAGGAGGGGTAACGAATTTCATTCGGAACGTGTTCTTTCATTTCAGCTGAGCTAAAAGAGGATTGTTGTTTCTTCTCCCTTCTTTCATCATCTTACCTCGGTGACCCTAACTGACCATCTGTCGTCAGCAACGCACGGACGGAAAGGAGATTATGTGCTCGGATTTCTTTTCAGACTTCTTATTGCTGTCAAAGTTCCACGCAGAACTTTTTTTCCCTTGTCTTTGGGAGACTTATTTTGAAGGGACATTGTATCCCACTTGGTGGATGATTGATATGACGTTAAGTTGGGATGCGAATTTTGTATTGGACCCATAATTTGTTTTTCTTCTCAATAGTGTCATAAAAAACCTAGAAAAATATGAAAGGAGCATAGTTGAAATTTTCCATTTGAGTGATGCATTTTTGAGATGTTTGTACATGACTTATCAGACAATTCAAAAGTTTATTAATCAAATAGCAATCATCATATAATATGTTTTCAGATGTACGTACATTCTGAGGTTCTTTTTTTTTTTTATTTGAATTATATTTATAAATTTCCTCATGAATATCATATCATTATAAATATCACCATAAATATTTCTTATAAATATCATTTTCCTTATAAATATCATTTCCTTATGAATTTCATTATAAATATCATTTCATTATAAATTTCTTTATGAATATCAATTCATTATAAATTTCTTTATCAATATGATTTCATTATAAATTTCATGGTAAATACCATTTTATTATACATTTCATTATAATTATCATTTCATAGAAAAATACAATTTCATTAATAAAGGAATCACAATCTTAAATTCGAAGATTGCATAATTAAAATCGGAAATGAGAGACAATATTTCTGTGGTGTATTTAACAACGCTTTTGGGAGGCCAATAAAATTAATTATCTTAAAATTCCAACAAAAGTTGCTTGGTGAACTGCGGTATTGCCATGATTGAATTTTGCCATGGTACCATGCTGAACTCATAACTGAACTCTGAAATAAAGTTGTTTTTCAGCTGTAACTTTAATTATCATTTGAAGTTTAAAATAAGCAAGTCCACAAGATTTTTTATTTAAAAATATATTAAATCCAAAACAGGCACGATATCCTGGTTTTTATTTTTTGAAGAAACCAATAAATGTTCTTTTCATTCATCAAAGTATCCGGGAAAAAAGAACAACTTTTTTTCTTGAAGAACCATATTTCTAATTAAATATCCGTTATCAAAAAATTGCCTTCGGAACTCATTCTGCAGATCTATCGACTGCAAAACAAACCGAAGAAAGAGCATCCTGGATTTCCCAATTTGTCGACCTGATCCATTTTGAGGGCCGCGAATTCAAGCAGCAGAAATTAGATCTGATTCAACCATTCCTTGCAGCGGGAAGAAAGGGGAGTTGGCAAGGAGGGGTAACGAATTTCATCCGGAACGTGTTCTTTCATTTCAGCTGCGCTAAAGAGGATTGTTGTTTCTTCTCCCTTCTTTCATCATCTTACCTCGGTGACCGTAACTGACCATCTGTCGTCAGCAACGCACGGACGGAAAGGAGATTATGTGCTCGGATTTCTTTTCAGACTTCTTATTGCTGTCAAAGTTCCACGCAGAACTTTTTTCCCCCTTGTCTTTGGGAGACTTATTTTGAAGGGACATTGTATCCTACTTTGGTGGAAGAGGGATATGACGTTAAGTTGGATGCGATTTCTGTATTGGACGCATAATTTGTTTTTCTTCTCTATAGTATAATAAAAGAAAGAAATACATGAGAAAGGGTATAGTTGAAAATTTCATTTTATTGATATATTTTTGTGGTGTTTATACATGCTTTGTCAAAAAATTAAGAAAATTATTCATCAAATTGCAAAAATCCGATATATTTTCAAATGTACGTACATTTTGTAGCCTTTTATCATTTAATTGTGTGAAATGATATTTATAAATTTCATTATAAATATCATTACATTATGAGCTTCATCATAAATATATATTTTCATTATAACTATTGTTTCCTTATGAACTTCATTATAAATATCCTTTCATTATCCTTTCATTATCACACAATCATTAATTACAAGCAGAATGTCATGGCAAATCTTAGAACCAGAAAAATACTGACAGGACCTAGACGAATCTCGGTGCAATACCACAGAAATGTTATTGTCCATAAGCAACTATGCAAAAGCGGGGTTCTGCCCGTGTTCATAATAAATACCCACACCATTACTCCTCTAGCATAAAGACGATCTATAACTCTATGGGCATTTGAGAGTTATAAGCGACCAACTCCGTCTACACATATTGGAGTCCACATGATGAATGATGGTGAATTGGTATTCACCAGAAAAACATCACTGTGCCATAATGTTTATAAAACCAAAAGAATATGCCTGTTAAACTAATGTGATGATTCAATGCCAGACAGATTCACACGATGTTGTTCTCATAGTAATGTGCATATAACAGATATGTATTAATCATCGAAAAACAGTTTTGGTCGGTATTTTAGTGACAGTAGGCTTTGTATAGATTGCAGCAATGTAATCAATAGTAAGATTTATGTTTATTTTTGTACTTATAGATACTGTGATATATTTTTACTGTGTTGTGCTATTTCAAATGCCCACATGATTAGAAATTATACATTTTTATTAGATTCAACCGTAGACAATTTGAATTTAACAACAATTAGACAACTTTTCTGTGAAATAACATTCAATGTTATCTCCAGAAACACAGACTATTTTTTTCTTCGGACTTTAATGCTTAAAATTTGTAATAAACCAAAAGTTTTTCTGGTCCACTTTTTATACAGATAAGCTGTTTACTTCCACACATTTTGCTGCGATTGCGTGCCTGTTGACCCTGTAATTTTTCATGAATCAGTTTTTGTCAACACTTGTGCAAACATTGTACAGCTCTTTGATACTAATTAATGCACATTACCATTAAGCCATGAATGTTTCTAAAGATTTTCTATGATACTAAACTTTCAGAACGCCTACATATAAGAATAATTATGCCAATTGTAAGAAGATTAACTAAATTTTTATTTTTATAATATCAGTTTAATTACTGTATTGCTTACATAGTTAAACATAGACAATACTCTATATAAAATAATCAAAGTGAATGTGAAATTTCTAGAAATTGCACAGTAAGGATAGATGGTCTGTTGAACACCGGGAAATCCATTGCTCTTCAGTGGATTCTAAGCCAAAAGGGGATATATGGAAATGAGCAGGCTGATATGGGGCTAAGAATAAATCATAAATGATGCAATCTGATCCTTTTGCCTTTTTGCGTCATATAAGGCTATATATATCTTTCTCCATTAAATACAACCGTTTCAATCTGTATAGAGAATACTTCTGAGGAAAAGTGGAATTGCCTATTGAATAC
Organism: Caerostris extrusa; assembly: GCA_021605095.1. Taxonomy (NCBI): domain Eukaryota; kingdom Metazoa; phylum Arthropoda; class Arachnida; order Araneae; family Araneidae; genus Caerostris; species Caerostris extrusa. The sequence goes on from BPLR01002539.1 coordinate 79,913, forward strand.
GTCAACAAGAATTCCCAGTTCCTTGCCTAGGGAGGTCGGAGTGGCTTGATTTAGACTTGTCACAGACCATGACTATTTACAGAGTCACCTGTATAGAATAGGACTGGCTCTTACAGATATCTTCCCACTTTGTGACTATGACGTGCCCATGTCTGGAGAGCACCTCATCATATGCCCTACTGTTCTTAACTGTACTTTTTGTGTTACTGTCAATGCCTTTAGTGATTGTTTTTATCGTTCTTTACTGTATTGGGAAGCTTATCGACTAATAATCTAGAGGTCGGAGACAGTCATAGGATAGGATAATACATATATATATATATATAAATCGCTTTCCATAATTTTGAAGAATAAAATTAAATTTACAGCATTATATTTCAAAGTTTAAAAACCTAATATACTTATCCTATCTATCATTATATTCTTATT
>BPLR01002540.1:0-11372 GCA_021605095.1 Caerostris extrusa
ACTAACCATGTTATAATAATAGGTCCTTAATAATAATAAATAAGGTCCTTTTTTGAAATTTGTTCAGGAATTAACAATCGCAATTTTATGAATTATGTCAAACATATAGCATATATTTTTGCTCTTTTTTTTTTACCTTTTGTTTAATAAATAGACTTTGCAAAATAAGTCAAATTTGTTTTGCTTCTGTCTCTTTTCTTTGCCTGAACTTCATTATCCCACTTATGGACATGAGTGTATTTTCGATTAAGAATTAAATCGATGTTAAAGAATCTTTTTACATATATATATATATATATATATAACAAATATCACTAATAAGTCTCTTGTCTAGCTAAGAAAAACAAATTTTGTTGTTTAGAAATTCGACTTTATTATTCGTCCAGCAAACTCTACTTCAAGAGTAATACATTCTTTTCAGCTTTCTTCTAATATTTCGATGCCTTTTTGTAGAACCAGTTTGTCTTTGCTCTCAAAACAGGCCTCAGTTTCGGCAATTACTTCTTCATTTGATCCAAATTTCTTTCCTGGAACATCTTTTTGATGTCTACGAAAAGCCAATAGTCACTGGGGACTAGATCTGAAAGTACGGTGAGTGGGGAAGCAAATTCGAAGCGTAATTCATTCAACTTTACCATGGTTTTCATCGACTTAGATACAGGCATTGTCTCTGAAACAGCAGCATTTTTCTTAATTTCACATTCAATCGATCCAATAATGACATATAATATTCGCTATTGATAGTTTATCTTTCTTAGTTTAAGATTAAGTAAACAAAATATCATGCTTGCTCCAAAATACAGATGCTATAACCTTACCTGATGATATTATTTGAGTTTTTGGTCGCTTTTTACTGCTTTCACCGGCTGCTATCCACTCAGCTGACGATCATTTGATTCAGGTGTGTAGTAGTCGATCCATGTCACATACCGACGCAAAAGAAATCCTTTTTATCTCTCTTGTAAAGCTCCAAACGGCGCTTTGAATCTTCGATGCGTTGTTGTTTTTCGGTCCTGTGTGAGCAAACGCGGCACCCATTTCGAAAGCCACTTAAGCATCACGAAATTTTTCGTGTAAAATTGTAAATACACTACCTTCTGATATCTTTAAGGTGTCAGCTATCTCAAGCAATCCTCGCTTTATGATCTTTTAAAACTATTTTGGACTTTTTATGTTTTCCAGGGTAAACAATTGCCGATTTTGAGAGACCAGAGCGTTCACCATCATCAGCTTTGTACGACCGCCTTTAAATTCTGAATACCACACAATAATATTTGATTTCTCTGGTGCAGAGTCTCCCGTAATGCGTATCAAGACACTGTTTGACTTCAACAGTATATTTTCCTCATCGAAAACAACATTTAATCAATACCGAAGCTCTTTTCAATTCCTGCTATTAGCTCACACTCTCCCTATATATATCTTGTCCAAAATTTCAATCGTTCATAAAATACTTTTTTATTCATCCACTCGTTCAAATACATTTTTTTTTTTTTAAACTTGTAGTGGATGACACTGGATGTTAATATAGTTTTTTCAGTGGTGAAGCGTGTAGATCGCTGGAAAAAAAATTTCTTTTTTTCAGCTTCTTTTTCATTCTGGGTTCTAGTCTGAGTCAAGAAGGGAACAAAATAGAAAATGAAACTTGTGAATAAATTAGTGAGAGATGATAAGTGTGTGAGAGAGAAATAATTTTTTTCTAACTTTAAAAATGAATGAAAATTATTTATAAGGACTTTCTGCAATAGAGTGAAAAAAAAGTAGAAATTGACTTTAAAAAAAAAAAAATGTTTTATATTACGTGTTATACATTATTTTGAAAATTTTAAAACTGGGGTCACTAAAACCACTGTAACCTGTGAACTAATTATCAGAATGTCATGAAATTTTGACACGTATTGTGTGAAGGATGGTACTATCCAAACTCATATGGGTCTGTCAAGAGTGTTGTAATATATGTGTCAGACCGGAGACTTATTCGGTGATATGTTATATATAAGATGAAATTCTTCAACTGCAGGGGGTATGTTCTTTCTAATATTTGATTTGAGTTTTCCTCTTGTCAACAATCTGAAATATATCCTTCTCCCTTTCCCACAATAATGTTTCTCATGCACAGATATTGTCTTTTTCATCTCATATCGCAACAATTTTGGATTTCATTTTACAGACAGCCTTTATTGTATCCTTATTCAGCTGGGGATGTAAAGATCCAATTTAATACGGGTCACACTAAAAAGTATAACATTAAAAATAGTGGTCTAAATCACAAGGTTTGATATATGTTATTGCTAACAATAAATCTATCGTTCAGTGTTAATTCTAATTCATTGAATTCGAGGATCTAAAAATGTAGAAAATTAATGAATAATTATTTTTAACTGAGATATTATGTTTGTATAATAGCTAAGTTTTAACTTCTTTTTTCTTAATGCAACTCACAAACACTTAGACAGTTAGTCGTCTTTTATGCCTTAATTGAAAATGGGGTTTTAATTATAATTTTTTTCTTCTAATGCAGCTGTCAAACACTTAGTCATCTGTCTTTGGTGTCTTAAGGCAAGAGCTGCAGAGACGTTACTCATTTGGCACTACCAGGAGGTGCGTAAGCTTCAAGATAAGTTACGGACGCGGAGTAACAATACCCTCGAAACGCTCTACGATCCTGTTAGACCGGGACCTACGGCTTAAAGTGGATTCCGAACCACTACATTTGCATTCATGGCACCTCCAGGTCTCGAATCCGAAACCTGTGGTACCGAGCGCCAGAGCATTAGTCACTGAGCCATCAGGCCCCCTTTTCCATCTCATATGGCCTCACATTTTCATTCCATTTAGCAGACAGCTTTTTCTTGTGTTCTTACTCAGCTTGGGAGGTAAAGATCGAATTCAATATGGGTCATACCACAAAGTATTAAATTGAAAAATATTGGTCCACTTCACAAAGTTTGATGTCTTTTATTGCTAACAATGATTCTATTTGAAAAATCTTTGTGATTACTGTCAAGAGTAAAGAGCTACTTTTAAGGGCACCTAAATAATCCCTCGTTAATCATACCCAAAACTCATCACAACCAAACTTTCTTAGAGGTCTTTACATGCTGTACCATCATATGCATCTTATTCCCATCAAATATCAGGTTTATCTTAGTATTGTCTTTCTCTACGAGAAAAGACAATATAACACATTGCACATTTTCTTTTATGCATAACGTATTATTCTTTTTTGTCTACTTAATTTTTTTCATGTCTTCTTCATTTCTTCATTGTTCATTTTCGTATATTGAATACATAAACTAACATAACAATATTAGTTTATGTATTAATAAATGCTTTCGTTTTGTGTCTTCTCTTAATTAAGCTAGCAAAGCGGAAGACTTTTTTGTTCTAGAAATGAATTACTTTTCGCACAAAAATCATACTTAGAAACTTAAACAATAAACTTAAGGAAGTTAGTTAGTCATTGGCGAATTTGCTGTCCTGATAAGTAGACAAACAAGATCGAATGCCATCAATGCCCAATGAATTTTAAGAATTTGGATTCCATGTAATATTTAGTAGTGGAAAATGAAATCACAACATGAAGAAGAAATTAATTGAGGGGGAATGTTCATCTTGTGTGTTCTTAGTGTTCTTGTTCATCTTGTTAGATCTTTGGCAGAATTCATTGAAAAGGAACTTCTTCTTCATCCTCAGGGGCATGTTCTTTCTTAATACTTGATTTGAACTCTATCGCTTGTCAACAACCTTAAATATAACCTCCTCCCATTTCCTCTATCGTGTATCTGGTTTCCAGACAGGATCTTTTTCCCTTTCATTTTGCCACATATTTTAATTTCACTTTCAGTGGTCTACTTCCCAAAGTTTGATATCTGTTATTGTGAACAGTGATTCCATCAGAAAATCTTGGTGATTACTGTCAAGAAAAAGAACTACTATAAATGGCACTATAAAGAACTACTTTAAATGGTACCTAAACAATCCCTCCTCACTCATTCCCAAAGCTCATGACAACCAAACTTTCTTAGATGCCTCCAATGTCTTTACATACAACTATCAGATTCCTTTTATTCCCATCAAACATCATATTTATATTATTATTTTTATCTCTTATGAGAAAGGCTTTTACGTTTACATTCACATATTTCTTGTTCGAGTCCGGGCGGTTCCATGGATGTTTGTAGAGTTCGGAATCCACTTTAAACCTTAGGTCCCGGTCTAACAGGATCGTAGAGTTGCTGGGTGGGGGGTATTGTTACTCCACGTCCGTAGCTTATCTTCAAGTTACAAGCACCTCTTGGGTAGTGCTAAGTGAGTAACGTCTGTGCAGCGCTTGCCTTAAGGCATCCAACACAACTGTCTAAATGTTTTCCAGTTGCATTACAACGAAAAAAAGATCAAGAGAAAAGAACTACTTTTAATGGCACCAAAACAATCCCTCATTAATACTTCCCAAAACTCATCACAACGAAACTTTTTCTTTGATGTCTACAATGTCTTTACATGCTGTACTAACAGATGCATCTTATTCCAATCAAATATCAGATTTATCTTATTGTCCTTATCGCATATGAGAAAGGGCATTGCACATTTTTCTTTTATACGTAGCGTATTATTACTTTGTCTACTTCCTTTCTGTATTGTAATGCTATTTTATATATAAATAAATGCTTTCTTTTTTGTGTCTTCTCTTAATTAAGCTAACAAAATGGTAGACTTTTTTTTTGTTCTATGAAATGAATACACAAAAATCCCCACTTAGAACAATAAACTTAATGATATAAGTTCTTCGTTGGTTAATTTGTTGTCCTTACTCCTGAATAAACGAGATCGAATATTATCAATGCCCAATGAATTTTAAGAATTTGGGTTCAGATGTAATATTTATTGATGAAAATGAAATCATCACGAAGAAGAAATTAATTTAGGATAATGAAATTTAACCAAAATATTTGAGGGAGTATCTTAACTTTATTTGACATTTTCATGGTTTAAGTATTTAGCTATTTCAAATGCGAAATGGTGGTGAATTAATAACCGTTCTAATTAATTTGGCATGCATTGTTCCGTACAGATGCGGTATGTCATGCCTGTTGCACTTGGTCAATCAAATCAGCAAAGGTTCGTACTGGCTGTAAATGATGCTAGATTTGTCGTCCAATACCCTCCCATATGTGCTATTCGAGGTGAAAGAAGTTAGCAAGGCGACATGTTGACTTGTCGATCACGTTGGGTAACAGCAGCGGTTGGGGACGAGCATTAACCTGTTGGAAAATGTCCTCTGAATATTAATCAAAATTGCATCCCAATGGTTCAATCACCAGTCTGATGTGAAAATTTACTGGCAGGCTGCGTTGTTTAATGACGATAGTGCTCCTGCTGTCATAAGAAATTGCTCCACAGACCAAAATTTCTAGTGTACTTTTAGCGTGTCAACAATGCAGACAGATTGGTCCCAAGTGCTCACCTGCCTTCATTCTAACAAACACACTACCATAAACTGTCATCAAGACAGAAACGATTCTCATCTGAGAACACAAAACATCTCCACTCCGTTCTCCAATGAGTTCAGCTTGACATCACTGAAATCGCAGCTGTTGATGATAAGTTCGGACTTGTAGTTTAAGGAATCGGTCTTTTATTGTTGACTGTGTCATTCTGGGGCCCACAGAGCTCAAATTTCTACTGAAGATGAAGTACGATGCGTTGCAGCCATGGGGGGTATGCAGCGTTCTTCTTTTCAGTAAAGACCCATATGCGTAACTGACCACAATCTTCTTGAGACAGTACCTCCCCTTGTCACTACAGTCCATGTTGGACCACGGCCATACTGGCAGATTCCGAAACAGATGTTTGCATTTTAAGGGGTGGGGTTTAGCCCTACCCCCAACAGTCATATTAGACCGGAACCTACAGTTTTAAAAATGCATTCCGAACCACCATAAACATCCATGGCACCGCCGAGACTCGAAATCGAAGCCTGTGGTAACCAGCGCCAGAGGGCAAGTCACTCGGTCATTAGGCTCCATAATCAGAAAATGGAATTGATAATTATGAAGTTATTTCAATTAAAAAGAAAAAATAATAATATGGCATGAAATAATGAAAATATTATTGGGTGCTATTCCATTCTGTACCAAAAATTAATATTGCTCTTAGAGTTTCAAATGAAATATTTTTAATATCCAAATTTAAGAGCTCAAAACCTTTGTTACAATTACCATATAGATTCCTTTAAAGTGGTGTCTGCAAGGCACTTCGGCAGGGACAATTAAGGAAGGGTTCAATGAATAATTTGAACGAATAATTAGTTTAACGAAGGAATTAATTAACGAATCCTGGCCGCAGGAAGGCCTTCCTTATTGTATTTTCGAGCACAAAAATATTAAATTTTCGGATTCCGGTGGCAATGCGTGCAACTATCGTACTGGAGGTTTGAGGTTCGAATCCGCTGGGAGCATTGCTGTAGTCACTGTTTTCAGAAACGAGCAGACTCGATGGATATTGTGACAACGGGTATAAAATCCTGTCACGTCGAATGTTGGGCTATTTGGTGTTCTGATTTTCTCGCATACGACATGCAAATAATAAAAAATAATAATGATAAATAAATAAACGTCAACTTGCATTGATAAATTTACACGCCCCATATAGCCATTACATAGAAAATTCGAAATTACTATACAAGGACATTTTTAACAAAACATATGTATAAAAGTTATCAATCATTTTTTATACATATATATTTTCAGATACATAGAATTTTTAAAACATTCTTTGCTGGTGCAAACTAGCAAAAGCATTAACTCCATAGAAGAAAATTCAAACCATAACGGAATGTCTACACAAATACAAAATCCTACAGAGTTTCGATTCACAACGTACAAGGACTATTAAACTTTCATTATATTTCTAAGGAATAGATAAACTTTTATCTTTAAATCACTGCATTAATTTACTTTATTTATGACGGTTGAATCCAATCCAAAGTTTTTGTTACCACTCAACATTCTCAAAAAAAAAAAACAAATTTAGCTCAATTATTTTTTATTTTGTGATTACAAGCTCTCACATAAAAAAGATTCAAAAGAATTTCCCTTATTCCGTGTATTATTACCATCGATAACACGAAACAGATATCGGAAAATTTTCCCAATAAAAATGTATTACAAGGCAAACAATAAAATTAAATTATTGATGAAATCACGAGAAAGGCAATTTTTCTACAATTGCTAAAGATTAAGTTATGTAACTCTACACTTTTGAAGTCATTTTTTTTTCTCCCTCGAACATTGTTTTCGTTCGTCATTAGCTGGAGGAATTGATCTAGAGTCACGCAGCCTATTTTCTGTGTCTGGATTTTGAATCGATCATAGCATTCGATTAAAAAAATCTGTACTGAGAAAGTCCACAAATTCTTATGAAGAAGTGTGTTTTATTTTTATTAATTAGGCTTTTTTTTTTAATATTTATCCCACTTAGTGGACAGATTTAGTCTAGACCAAGTTCAAGAACTCTGTATGGTCTCAACGTAAGAGTGAAAAGGGGGCAGCTTCTGTTCTGAAGTTTTGGTTGTAACTCTACGGTCATTTTGCGCACAATTTACACTAATTAGACCGGGACCAACAGTTTAACATGGATTCCGAATCACTAACAAACATCCATGCCACCTCCAGGATTCGAACCTGAAGCCTGTAGTTTTAAAGGCCAGAGCGCTAGCCACTTGGCTATCAGGCCGCTCTGTTGTGAAGAAGCACCCGTAGACAGATGTCTGCTTGACTCTGTGAAGCTGAAGAAGGAGGGCAGTGCCTTCCGGGATGACTTTTATGAGTAATTACCCTCCATTTGCGTATCGTATAAGAGAAAACTTAGAAAACTGACACCAGTTAGTCCGACTCACGAGGCAAGATAGTGAACATCCCGAACGTCATCGAGCCTCCTCGTTTTCTTTGAAACAGTGTCTGCATCATAGCCGCCAGCGGATTAAACCGCCGCCCTAATGCCTCACCAGCGGAGCACGTTACCACTGAGCCACGAGTCGGTCACGCAAATTCTTATGAAGATGTAAGTTTTACTTTTATTAATTAGGTTTTTATCGCACTTGGTAGACAACAAGATCTAGACCAAGTCCTTGAAGACGTGTGGTCTCAGGGAAGGAGGGGAAGTGAGGACAGCTTCTGCTGTGATGGAGCGCCCGTAAATAGAAGTCTGGATTAGCTCAGCTACCCTGAAGAAGGAGGGAAGTGCCTTCCGGGAGGACTTACCCCGCATTTGCTTATCGTATACGAAAATCCTGATAACGCCTACCGGATAGTTCGACATACGAGGCAAGTGCTGAACATCACTAACGCCATCAACTCTCTTCGTTTTTTGAAGTAGTGTTTCTGGACTTGGTCTAGATATTGCTGTCTACCAAATGGGATAAGAAACAACAAAAAGCTCTTACTAGTAACACGTGGGCTGAAAGGTTCGTAAGCTGACGCATAGATAGTGCTACAAGTATTAAATCCATATAGTTTTTAGTTAGCCCTAACCTTCAAAAGACACGTGTATAAATTTAACAGCTGTTGCACTATTAGTATGTGAGTTATAGCATTTTTAGGGAAGCAACTTCTGTTAGTTTGAAAAATGGATAAAAAAGAAATTTCGTGTGTTAATAAAAGCATTACGTTTTTTGGCAAAAAAAAATACTATTAAAGCCAAGGCTTGGCTTGATAATCATTATTCCGACTTTGCACCAGGAAAATCAAATGTACAGAAGTTGTTTGCTAAATTTAAACGAGGTAAAATGAGCACCGAGGACGATGCACGCAGTGGACGCCCCAAAGAGGCTGTTACCGACGAAAACATCAAAAAAAGTCCACAAAATAATTTCTGATAACCGTAAAGTGAAGCTGATTGAGACAGCTGAGACCCTAAAGATATCAAAGGAACGTGTTGGACATATCGTGAATGAGTATTTGGATATGCGAAAGCTCTGTTTAAAGTGGGTGCCGCGCGAGTCCTCACAATCGACCCAAAACAAGAACGAATTGATGATTCTTAGCAGTGTTTGGAGATGTTGAATCGTAATAAACCCGAATTTTTGCGTCAATATGTGACAATGGATGAAACATGGCTCCATCATTTCACACCGGAGTCCAATCGCCACTAGCCGAGTTAACTGCACGTGTTGAACCGACTTCAAAGCGTGGAAAGACGCAAAAGTCGGCTGGCAAGGTTATGGCAGCAATATTTTGGGATATGCATGGTATAATATTCATTAAATATCTTAAAAACGGAAAAACATAAACAGCGACTATTACGTAGCGTTATTGGAGCGTTTGAAAGATGAAATCGCGAAAAAACCGCCTCATTTGAAAAAGAAGAAAGTGCTTCTTCATCAAGACAATGCCCCGTGTCAGAAATCAATGAAAACGATGGCAAAATTGCATGAATTGGGCTTCGAATTGGTTCCGCATCCACCGCATTCTCCAGATCTGGCCCCCGCGACTTTTTCCTGTTCTCAGACCTCAAGAGGATGCTCGCTGGACAGAAATTTCGCGCCGATGAAGAGGTAATCGCCGAAACTGAAGCTAATTTTGAGGCTAAAGACAAATCGTACTATAAAAATGGTATCGAAAAAATTGTATGACTGTTATAATCGTTGTATCGCTCTCGAAAGCAGCTATATTGAATAATAAAAATCGAATTCTATCAAAAAGAATTTTTCTATGCTAGCCTACGAACTTTATATAACAAACAACTTCCAAGTTTTAGTCCCATTTTGTTGAATAATTTTTTCAACTGATAGTCAAAATAGATTTTTAAATGAAATTATTTGAGTACATCAGAATTAATTAACACCATTTACATAAGAACAATTAATTAAGAAGCTGCTGATCTCAATATAAGACAAGAGTTGTAGAAGTAATGTTTCTTTTTTTCTCCTCAGGAGTAATTAGGAAATAGTTCCACCCACCATCTTAATTCATTCCGAATACAAGTCGTATTTCAACGAAGAGGAATTGAAAACAAACTCTTGTTAGTGTGTGTGGGGGGATTAAGGGACATTTCATTCGGCGCGTGCAAATTCGGCTCTGAATTATTCGGGAGTACGAAAAGTGAATTCCAAATTAGCGTCTCTTTCGGCGGCTTTGAAGGGATTTTCAAAGGGATGACACGAATGTTTGATTAGGCGTCTCGAAGAGATGAGCCACTGCAATAAACTGGATTCCACGAATGCCGTTCAAAGTGAGCTCTCGAATCATGCTAACCATCCAGTGATCGCATTCATAAATCCATGAATTATTTCGGTGAAAATGTTATGCTATGCTTGGAAATAGGATGTAATAATAATTTGAATGTTTGTCTCTTCTGATGGCATGTAATAAGTAATCTTAAATCTTAATAAAATTTAATCACATTCGGAAAAGTGCAATTCAAAAAAATTTAAATCAACTTCATATTTTGAATAAAGTATCGAATTATATATTGGCAAAATTGAGTCCTTATAAGCAAATTGCCCAATTATAAGCAAATTTATATTGCACCTTATCTAACCAATAATCTCCACACAATACTAAATCTCGTAAGTGTTGGAATGGCCAATGGCTCCAGTATACACCTGATCCAACTTATAATCTACTCAAAAAATATTTCGGTTTATTGAAAACTTTTTATTGTATCAACAATAATTTTTAAGGTTTTTATGCCATTTTTTACATACTTCATATGTAAAATCACGTGTTCATATGTAATGTATTTCTATAAATATTAAACAAAAATATTTATCTGTATTTTTGAACATCCTTCGTGGCCTGATGGCTCAGTGAGTAGTGCTCTGGCGCTCAGTGCCAAACATTTCTTGTTTGAATGCCGGCGGTGCCATGGATGTTTATAGTGGTTCGGAATCCATTTTCAGCTGTAGGTCTAGTACGACTGTAGTTCGTTGGACTTCGAGTTGACAATACTGACTATAAAATGTCAGGTTCACGACGCCAAATCAGACTTCTACATACGAGTGCTTCATCGCCAACAGAAGCTGCCTGCCTTTTCCCTCGTTCCATGACACTGCATGGGTTCTAAAACCACATGGATCTAGATGTTAACGTCTACTAAGGGGGATAGAAGCAATAAAACTGTTGGTAGTATATAACATGCAACATTTAAGTTTTAGTAACATTTTGTTGAATGATGTGTTTTCAATTGATAGTCACAAGCTTCAGGTTCGAATCCTAGCTGCGTCACGGACATTGTTCGGAATCCACGTTAAAATGTAGGTCCCGGTCAAATTAGCCCAAAGTTCGCATAAAGTGACTGTAGAGGGACAAACCAAAGCAATCAACTGACAGTCAAATTAGAATTTATACCAAATAAGAATTGATTAACAC